>CM076581.1:973613537-973703982 GCA_034641835.2 Pinus albicaulis | reverse complement strand
CTTTGTGAAACCCATCTTCCGCAAGTAAGTATCTATCCTGGAGTACCAAGCTCTGGGAGCTTGCTTCAGGCCATAAAGGGCCTTCTTCAGTCTGCACACATGGGACTCCTTCCCATGCACCTCAAAGCCCTGTGGCTGCTCAATGTACACCTCCTCCTGTATGAAGCCATTGAGAAATGCGGTCTTCACATCCATCTCGTGGATCTTCCAACCCATCTCTGCTGCTATCGATATAATGGAGCGGATCGAAGTATATCGAGCCACGGGAGCGAAGGTCTCCTCATAATCAACTCCCTCTACCTGGGAGAACCCTCTAGCCACAAACCTCGCTTTGAATTTCACAATGCTGCCATCTGCAGCATGCTTTACCTTGTAAAGCCATCTGGAAGTAACCACGGATTTGCCCTCAGGCCTCGGCACCACCTCCCAAACATCATTCTTCATGATAGAAGAATACTCCTCCCGCATGGCCTCTCTCCAGACCTGCTGGCTAGCTGCCTCCTCATAGCTAGAAGGCTCAGAGTCAAGGATGCTGGTAGCCATTGCCATATAGCTACAAAACCTCTCAGGTGGTCTGCTCTCTCTGACCGGCCTCTTAGGCTCAGCAACAGATGTGGCATCTCTCAAGGTGTCCTGAAGCCACTTGGGCTTCCTCTTCCCTGAGTGCACTTCTCCCGCCGAAGAATAAAACTCCTCCTCCTCAACATCAGGAGCCTGAACTCCTGACTGTCTGTCTGCTGTCCTCCTGCCTGCACCTGAACCTGTAGATGCTGAGGTACCGTGTGAACTGGCCATCAGTGGACTCCCCAGTGAACTGCTCTGTGGACTGCTCTGCGTGCTGCCCATAGCTCCACCCCTCTGACTCTGCGAGCCACTCCCCACTGACGGACCTGACATCGTCATAAATGTACCTCCGGATCCTCCTGATCCCTGCCCACTGGATCCCTGCGACTGACTCAACTGCTGCCGAGGGTCTGGCTGATCCAGATACTCTAACTCCCGTGACCTCCTAAAGGCCCTGTCCTCCTCGAACTTCACATCCCGCCTGACAACAACTTTCCTCTGCGCAGGAATGTAAATCCGAAAGGCCTTGGAGGTCTCACTGTAGCCCACAAAGATACCCACAAAGATACCCTTCTCTGCGGTGGGCTCTAGTTTGGTCCTCTTCTCCTTGGGTATGTAGGAGTATGTCATGCACCCAAAGATACGAAGATGACCCATATCAGGCTTCTTCCCAGAAAAAGCCTCCTCCGGAGTCATGTGCCCCAAGGCACAATGCGGACTCCTGTTCTGCAAGTTAACAGCTGTGTTGCAGGCCTCTGCCCACAAAAACAATGGCAACCCCTGAATATGCACATGGAGCAGAAGGCCCGATGGATCCGTTCTTCCGCAACCCCGTCTCACCAATTGTGTGTCGTTGAGCTCCCTCCTAATGCCCGCTCGGACAATAGTCAACAAACTCTCCAAGGGGTGTACTTCTCCATTGTCCGACCCCGGTGACTGATCTTCCGACCCGTCCGTGTCTCCACAAGAAGCTCAAACTCTCCTGGAACCGCTTTGAAGACTTCGGTCTCAAGAAATAAACTAGTCCTCCCTGGAGTATGCATCAATGAATAAATACATAGTACTATCCACTCTGTATGGTGTACATGAGACATCCGAACACCGCTCTCACATCGAATGAATCACACCCGGGCATCCTACTGCTCATAAGTTACCGCTCGGGATATGGGAATGTGGGTAAACTTGCCCATCGCACATCCTCTGCATGTATCAATGTGATCAGTACTGAAATCTGGCACACCTGTAGTGATCTCCCGCAATGTCCTCAAGGCTCCATGATACATGTGCCCCATCCTGCGGTGCCAAATCTCACACAGCTCTGAACTGCTAGCTCTGCTACCAGTACTACTGCTCAATGCCAAAAGGGGTTGAAATGCAAACTTGTACACCTTTGCATGGCATACACCTATCACTCTAGCTGAATCAGCTGGAGCGCCCTTAGGATACATCAGCACCTGTCCACCCCTGAACAGTATCTCATATCCTCTGTCCTCCAAAGCTGAGACGGATATGAGGTTCTTCCTCATCCCTGGCACATAAAGAACATCTGACACCTTCAAGGGAGGTTTAGACTCCCTCTGAAATGTCAGTGTTCCCACACCGACTGCTCTAACAACTCTTTCATCACCGAGTACTACCTCTATATCAGTGCCACTCTCTGAAAGCTCTGAGAAGTACTCACGGACTCCTGTCATGTGACGTGAAGCCCCACTGTCCACATACCAGATACCCGAAGATGCTCCGCTAATCGAGGGAAATGCATGCTCCTTCTGAACCTCTATGGCAGAACCCTGACGAAAGACTCACACGCAATGGTGTCCCAAAACCTGGGCCAGTTAGCCCAGTAAGTCCTCAACCTCCGCCGAAAGCCGCGCGTTCGGTTCTTCCTCTTCTTCTTCTCTCGACAACCCATAGTGTCTTATCCTTCTGCATAATCCCAACACTTCACTTTGAATATTCCTTCCAATCCAGGCCTGTCTACCTTACCTTCTGAATTCTTGCCCTCACTACATTGCTTGCAGCCCTGCTTCTTCCCTTTGCCTTTCTTGCGTCCTGCCAACAGTGCTACATCCTCATCCTGCTCAACCGGCTTGGCTGCCCCAAGCTGACCTTTCCTGATCTCTGTCTGAATGCAATCATCCCAAAACCTCTCCCATGTGGGAAGGGTCTCACGTGCACAAACTCCATCAGCAGAGTTCATCCATGAACGGGGGAGGCCATTCACTGCAATCCGCACCAACTCAGTGGGTGGAATGGCCTCTCCAATCGCTGCCAACTCATCTCTCACATTAGTAATCTTTGTGAGATATCCAACTGCACTATCATTGCCCATCTTAATGGTCTTCATCTTCTCCTTCAGGACCATTTTCCGGTTCTCATTGGTACTCTGGTAGAGATTGGACAATGCTGTCTACATCTCATGAGCATTTCTCTTCCCTCTCACATGAGGAATGCAATGGTCTTTGATTCCGTCTAGAATCAACCTCTTACCCTTGTTGTTCTTTTTATTATATGCTGCCAACTGAGTAGCATCAGTAGGCACATTCACAGGGTTCTGTGTGGTATGTACCATAATGTCCCAGACTTCTGCCTCCTCAAAGATACTCTACATTCTCTCCTTCCAAATGTTGTAGTTGGAATGCCCATCCAACCTATCCTCCACCCTCAGTCCCAATGACATCCTGCTGTCATAAAACTGAAAAATAACACTGCTGTAGTAAAGGTAAAAATCTGCTGTTTGTGAAAAATCAGCTTGCTGGAATTTTCTGAGTGAAAAATCAGCAAGCTGTAATTTTCTTCCTTGCTGTCCCAAACTGCTCTTTCAGCACTCAAGCTCTGATACCATGTAGAAAATTCTATTTCCCACCCCGGTTTTCAGTTTTCGCCTTATTACTCCAAAATCGTTAAATGCCCTTTCCCATAACCATACATTCAACAACTGAAAAATAAATTTTGCTGAAAACACAAATTCTGGAAATTTTTCAGAATGCTGTAAATGCAGAAATAAAATAACAGCAGTAACAAACAGTCATTCAACACATCATAACTCAGTATTTTTGGTCAAGGTGACCCTGGAAAAACCCCCTACAACTCTTCGGGAAAACCAGTCTGGAAGCTTCTCATTTATTTCTGAAAAATGCTTTTACAGTGAGCAGTAATACACAGAAAATTACAGCAAACACAAAAATCACTTATCTTGACTTTCGTGCCACCCTCCACCTCGAAAAACGTGCCGAACAGCAAACAGAAATATTTCAGAGAAATTACAGCATTAAATGCTGTCTTAGCTGCCTCGAAAAACGTGCCAGGAATGACCGTACGGATTCCGTACGGATGGGACAGCAGCCCCCTTTCTCGATTTTCGTGCCCAGAAAAATCTGCCTTGAAAATCGTGCTCCTTGCTGCTGTTCCAGCTCTCGAAAACAGTGCTGCCCCTCTCTCGAAAACCGTGCAAATGCTGTACGGACTTTCTGCCTTGGTTAATGTGCCAATAAACTCAGCTGTACGGATTTTCCAGCCTTGGGAAGTGTGCTCTCTTGCTGTACGGACTTGCTGTGCTGCCTTGCTGCTCTCCCTCTGCTCAGAAATCACTCTTCAGCTCCCTCTCCTACTCTCTCAATCTGCTCATGAAAGAATGAATGACCTTTTCCTCCTTTTCCTCCTTTAACCTAACCCTAAGTGACTTTTGGGGAATCCCTAAATCCAATGGCCGAGATAGATTGAGATCTAGGGCTGAGATTAAATGCTCATTTAAATCTCACTTTCTATTTTTTAATTCACCCCACTTTAATAAAGACCCACTTAGTCTTTTATTTCCAAAGTCACTTTTTCCTTTTTAATTTTATATTGACTTTATTAAAGTCACTTTAAAATTAGACTTTAGTAACTTTATCACTTAAAGTCACTTTTAAATTAGATTTGACTTTATAACTTTATAAAGTCACTTTAGTAATTTTATCACTTAAATTCACTTTAAAATTAGATTTGACTTTATAAAAATTATAGTCACTTTAGGAGAAAAATAAAATTCTTTTGGACACTTTTCCCTAGGCCAAAGATCAAAGCCTTAGGGAACCACCTATCCTCCGGTACCAAATTTCAAATAAAGCTGTAATACGTTACCTTTTGTGTGTTTCAGACGTTAAGTGGAGATCAAAAATATTCGGTTCCATCCTCAGAGTACCCATGCCACGGGATCCTTTCCATCAAACTTCTTCATATCCATTTTTTGGAATATGGTGGTTCTTCCCGCCAACATTTGATTTTATGAAATCATGATTAACATTTATTTTGTTCTCATCATGAGGTTCTTCTCCTTTATTTCCGCCATTAGGAATCATTTCTGGTTTTAAGCTTGTCATCAAGCCTTCCATGTATGCTTTTAGATCACTCTTCATGTTTTCCATGTTGTCTTTCATGTCATCCATCTTAGCTTCCACGTCATCCATCTTAGCTTCCACGCCATCCATTATGCCTTTCTTCAAACCGTCCATCTTCACTTCCATGCCTTCCATCTTAGCTTCCATGCCTTTCTTCAAACCGTCCATCTTCACTTCCACGCCTTTCTTCAAAACTTCCATTTCATTTTTTGTTGCTTTTTGCGAGAGTGAAATTTGTTGCACTTGCTCTTGTAATTTTGATAGATCATGTTGCAATTCTTTATCTTCATGAGTCATAGTAGAACCTTCTGAAGGCTTAATGGGTGTTGAATTATTTTTAGGGGCCATTTTAGAATCCAATATTGATATCTATTCTACAGGCTGCCCTTGGAATCAATTCGACTTGATTCTTCAAACAAGACTTATGCAATTCGGAAAAAGAAAATACACACCTTTTACTAGCTTTTAGGAGCTCTCTATTGAAATTGAATTATCTCTGTAATTGAAAATATTCAATATCTGAAATTAAGCCCTGTAGTATCCCTCTGAAGCTTCTTTCAAATGCCACAGTTCTGACCTTATTTGGATTCTCCAAGACAAAGTTGTGTCCAATCTCCCACAATGACCTAATTCTGGACTGGTTCAGTAGAGCGAACTTGTACGACTTGCCACGTGTCACTGTTTTGTCCTTTGTCTCTGAAATTGATAGCCAAGAAACTACAGGCTGTGTACTTGCAACCACTTTTGACGGCACTCCAATCCAATCTTCAAAGAGAGATTTATTGAACTTTTCCCACGCTCACCTCGTTGAGATGAAATTCAGGAGCTTGAAAAAGCACTACCTTCCACAGATCATATCTCCAAAAATATTGCGAACCAAGCTCTGAAATTTTTTTATGAATTTCCTCAGGATTTCAGCTTCGTACCATATTAATTTCAGATTCTGAACCTTCGTAGAAAAACATTTATAGCGCAAATTCCACGATGACCTGTTTAGGAGCCTGAAAAAATACCTGACTTCCACAGATCATATCTCCGAAATTATTGCAAACCAAACTCTGAAATTTTTATACAAGCTTCCTCAAGATTTTGGCTTCGTACCCTAAAAATTTCAGCTTCTGAAACTTCGTAGAAAAAACGTTATAGCGAAAATTCCACGATGACCTATTTGGAGCAGCGAAACCCTAGAATCCCTAGCTCTGATACCAAATGTTGTGTAACCAGCTTCAAAAATAGAAGAAAAGAGATATCAACGCCTTAGAAATAAGCCACTTCGAGGGGGCAACCTCCAATACATTACATAAATGCACAATTCTTGGATGATATAATTCACAAAACCTCCTTTCTATATATAGGAGTCCATGGGGCCATAATGTAATCCTAGTGGGCCACAATGTAATCCTAGCCGACCTAACAATAATAATTTAAGAGCACAATAATAACAAAAGGGGGGTTACAAGGGTACAACAATAACAATAAGGGGTTTACACTAACAATAATAAGGGGCTATACTAGTGATATAGGGACCTAACAATCGAAATTTCTTTCAATGGCTTGACATTGGAGTATGCACTCATGGGCAGTTCCAATTATATTGCGTGGAAATATAGGATGGTGGAAGTACTGGATGACAATGGGTTGAAAGAATTCATTGATAATGACATTCCCAAACCCGTTGCAGAAAATGCTGCAAATCTTGATGCTTGGAAAAAGAAAGTAGCAAGGGTGAGGAAGATCTTATTGGAGGGAGTACGAGACCACATTGTCTCAAGTATCCATGGAAAATTGAATCCATATGCAATGTGGAAGGCTTTGACATATCTTTTTGAGAGAAGTAGTGATCATAGAAAATTGGCACTGAAGGACAAGCTTAGGAAAATCAAAATGGAGAAAGGTGACACTATTATGATATATTTAATAAATTTTGTCCAATGTTGGGATGAGCTTAGGAGCATCAGAATTACTATCACGGATGATGAATTGGTGAGCCTAGCTCTTCTATCACTCCCCAATAGTTGGCATAGTTATCAGGACTCTGTCAATGGAAGGGAAAATATGCCAAAATGGGAACGACTTTGGTCGGATTTGGTGCAAGAAGAATTCAGGTGGAATACCGAGAATGGATCTTCATCTAAAAATGATGAAGAAGAAGATTGCGCTTTGGATGCTAAGGAAAAGAAGGGGAAGGGAAATAAATCCTATTCCAAATATGATACTAGCGAAGAAGGAAATTAGCACGCTAAGTCCAGAGTGAAGTTTTTTCACTATCACAAGCATGGACATTATGCCACTAATTGTCCACAAAAGAAGAATAACAATAAGGCTTCAAGATCTGCAGTTGGTGAGGCTTTGGCCTCGCAATTTGAGTTGGACTTCTTTCTCATTGCATGCATGGTGTCAAGTTCAATGGGATCAGTGTGGTACTTGGATAGTGGTCCATATTTCCACATGATGGGAGACAAATAACTTTTCAATACCTTGGAGCATAAGGACCTCCATATGCATATTGAAATGGGTGATGATGGATGGTACAATGCTACCAGGATTGGTACAGTTACCTTCTAGAGACAGTCAGGTAAACCCTTCTTATTAAAATATGCAATGCATGTAACAGCCTCGAAAAATAATTTAGTTTAAGTTGAAATGGTGGAGGATAGAGGTTATGTTGTGTTTTTCAGTGAAGGGAAATATTTCCTTCGACACAAAGCCATAGGAAAAACAAATAAGATTGGGATTCGTGTGAATAATCTCTATAAACTTGATGTAGATGGTTGTGCAACATTGATGGGTAAAGCAAACAAAGTGGTGAGCTGGGATGAGCGTGAGTTATGGAACAAGATATTGGGCCATCTACAACACAAAGCTTTGAAGGTCATGCAAAATATTTCTACGGGGTTTCCAAAGGTTACTATTGCATAGATAGACACATGCAAGGGATGTACCATGCAGAAGTGTGAGAAAGCCATGCAATTTTCCCTTGAGAGGGAGCTTGATTTGCATGCAGATGAGGAACTCTTGGTTCCTAAGCATGAACCTCAAGATGTGGACCAGCCACAATATGAGGATCATGGAGTGGCAGAAACCACTCATGCAAAGACCTCCAGGAGGGGGATATTTTGAGCCAGATGGGTAGACGGGGTACATGCAGCTATAACTCCAGGTGTGAGGTGGGGTGATGTGAAAAATTAATCCAAAGAAGAAATTTGGGTAGGATTAATTGAGATGTGTATCTCATGGATCGAACCTGGCTACAAGGAGCCCATAGTACAATAGTAGCAGGAAGGATCAATTAGATTGATGCAGTAAGATGTTAGGAAGACATAAATCAGAGTGAAAGGTGTTAGATACTGGAGCGCAGATCAGAGTTGGAAGCAGTGCTGAGTGCATGGATGCATATATCAACAACGTAAAGAATCCAGTGGACATGTGAAGTAGGTACCAGCAGTCAGAAGACTCTGATGACAGATGCATTATACCAATTCAGTTTTTTGGAGGCTATTCAGTGTCAGAAGTGTTGTATGAAAATGTTTCATGTGCAAGAAACACTAGCAAAGTGTTGCATGCAAGATTTTCATGTGTGAGAAACACTAGAGAAGTGTTGCATGCAAGAGTTGCATGTCGCATGCTTGAGTTTCATGTCAAATGAAAGAGTTGCATGTCACATGAAAGAGTTGCATGTCGCATGTAAGAGGTGCATGTGCGCATGCAAGGACATTCCTTTCTTGTTGAGAGGGAACGTTGAAGTTTGCAACAAGAAACAATGAAATTGGCATGTAGAAGCAACATGACAGCACCTACACTAGTGTGGGACCACATGTCATGTAGTGATGGGTCCTAGTGATACATTAGTGTGGAATTCAATTTATTTAATAAATTGGATATGTGTCAAATTTAATTATCCCTTAATTAAATTGGACAATAAATTGTAATCTTATATCATAAACACTTGTAATAGTTAATTGAGTGTGATAGACTCAGTTCGCTCATGAAATTCAAGTTGAGGGTGGTTGGTGAGGCATGAAAAGTGATTCAATGTGTTTTAGAGTTCAAGTTTGAGTTAGTGTATGAGTTTAATGTATGAGAAATCAGTTAAATCAATTAAGTGAGTTAAATTCAATTGGACTAGTTGTAATTGTTTGTTGCACTAGTGAGAAGTCAAGTGAATTAAATTAGCTTTAAGTCACATTTGATGATATGTCATGCAACTGATGACTTACTATTAATAGTTTCATGCATGTCAATTCCAGTGGAAACCAGTTGAGACAAAGGTTAAAGGGAAGTTAGCTATCAGGTCTGATATTAGCAGACTTCCCAAATGCAGTTAAAACACCACTAGAAGCCCATGATACTCAACGCAATTGAGGAAGGCTGAAATTCCTAAATAATAGGGATTGCATTCATCAGGAATTGCATGATCAAGGCAGGTTGAAGACAGGTTGCGAATTGGCTAAGTGTTGGCCTCATTTTCCGTGGATCAGTGTGAGACAATGGGCAGATTGTAGGAGACTCTTGTGAGAAGTTTGCATTGTAATTGTTTCATGATTCCTTGTGGAATATAGAATATATGATAGAGGGGTTTTGAGAAGCAAGCTTTCCTCAGGAAAATATCTATGTTGTGGTTTGATTTGATTCCTTATTTTTTATTGTGATTGGCGATTGTGTTTATTTTTGAAATTGATCTGTAGAAGGATTTAGTATCTAGCTTTAGTATATTGATTGATTGGATTGAATCTGTTGATATACATATGTTTTTATAATTTCTAGATGGTATCAAAGCACAGGAAATCACTATAGTGAAGAAGAAAATGAGTTTGTGACTGAATAGAATTCGAATTTGCAATAGTATTCTTCCTGCGACAGGATAATCAGGATCGAAATGTCTTTCAATGGCTTGAGATTGGATTATGCACTCGATGGAAGTTTAAATTATATTGTGTGGAAAGAAAGTATGGAGGCAGTACTTGAGGACAATGGGTTGAAAAACTTCATTGATAATGACATTACCAAACCCACTGCAGCAGATGCCGCAAATCTTGATGCTTGGCAAAAGAAGGTAGAAAGGGAATGGAGGATCTTATTGGAGGGATTACGAGACCACATTGTCTCAAGTATTCATGGAAAAGCGACTCCATATGAAATGTGGAAGGCTTTGAAAGATTTGTTTCAGAGTAGCGGTGATCATAGAAAATTGGCACTAAAGGACAAGCTCAGGAAAATCAAAATGGTATTCTCAGCATTCTAGAGCCATTTGAACAGGTTGCAGAGCCAACAGAGGTGTCTTTCGGTCATTTTTACTTCAGAGAAGATTGGGGAGCCATCAGGGCCTTGAGGGAAATGGAGCTGCATTGGACTACACTTCACTGTTTTAGGTGAAATAAGAGTCATTCTTAGCTTCTTTCTGTGTTCTGAATTCACTTTCACAGTTGGTTTGGTCTATTTAGGCCTTTTTCTCACTGTACCAATTTGAGCACCATTATATATCAAGGACATGCCCATTGGGAGCCTTGGACTCGAAAGATGTAGCCCAAGAGGGGTGAACTGCCTCATCATGTTGCTATGTGTTTATGGTGAAGTTATTCTATTGTGTTATTCAGATTAAAGTTGTTAAACAGTAAATTAAAACAACACTCCCTCACACCAAAATTCATAAACAGTTATCAAAAACAATTTGTTTCACTTGCAAGACTATTCAAAAACTTTGCACACTTAATTTAATGGAAATGAATACTTTGAACATCAAAACAAATACTTTCATTTTCAGATCCGTTGGTATCAGAGATCAGGATTGAGCCTTAGAAGCTAGAGTTTTTACTCAGCATTTGTTTTGTGCAAAGATAAAGTTATTTTTTTGCAAGTTTTGGTGCTTAGTTGGCTTAAACTCAAGAGAGGTGAAGGAAAACTGGTTAGTTCACAAACTAATCCACAACCAAGAAGGGTTAGAGAACCACCTCCAAGATTCATAGAAGCAGCTTCAAGCATGTCTTCAAGAGAAGGAGAAGCTCCTGAAGAGATGGATCCCAAGGAAGAAGAACGGGTATTCCAGAAAGCTTTCTTGGATATGACTGAGATGGTAAGGATCCTCTAACAAGAAAGAAATGATAGGATCGCTGGAGAAGGGTCTAAAAACCAGAAAGAAGGAGAGGGTTCCTCAGGAGGAAATAAGAGTGATGAAAATTCAAAGAAAGGACATGGAGGAAATGGTGATCCACCATCCCCATCTTCATCCTCTTCCTCTACATCGTCTTCCTCGACTTCGGTAAATCAGTCTCATAAGTCGAAAACCACTGGTAAAATTCCATTTTTAAAGCTTGATGTAAAATTTTAATTGCCTATGTTTAATGGTGAAGTCAATGCAGAGAAACTTGACAATTGGATCAAACAATTGGAAGTTTATTTAAGAATTCAAAACCTTAATGATGATGAAACTAAGATACAGTTAGCCTCGCTAAGAATGGATGGAGCAGCATTGGTATGGTGTGAAGCCAAGACCAAGGATGAAATTAAGAAACATGGTAATATTACTTTATCATGGACTGAATTTATTACTACAGTTAAGAAGCAATTTTATCCATTAACTCATCTACAAAAGGCTATAATGAATTGGCAAAACTTTAGACAGCTTAAGGGACAAAATGTGCAAGACTATACCCAAGAATTTAGGAGAAGAGCACTCTTATTAGGGGTAGAATTACAAAGTCAAGATACTTTGCTGAAATATATAGGTGGTTTGTACAATTACCTTAAACATACTATCCTTATGTTCAATCCTACTAGTCTAGACAAAGTTTTTGTACAAGCTACGCATTTAGAGGCTAGAGGGAAAAACACTTTTGATGAGGGTAGAAACAAGCCTTTCAAAGGGAAGAAAAAAGATAAAACCTTTAAGGGAAAAGGAAAAAAGAATGCATATATCAAACAAGAGGGTGAAAAATTTATATGTAAACATTGTTCAAGAGAGGGCCATGAAGAGAAAAACTATTGGAAACTACATCCTGAAAAAAGAATCAGTTTAACAAAAACAAAGGAAGGAAGAAAACTGCAACTATTACAACTACACCTCAAGATTTAGGTGATGATTCAGGTGATGAAACCAAAATTGCAGCCATGGGTTTGAAAAGTATGAAGGGAAAGGAAACTGAAACTAAGCCAAGCACTAGTACTTCAAACTGTCATGTACAAGCTCCTAATGAAGAAGAAAGAATTGAATTGTTCCACGTGAGGGTAGTCTCAAAACATACTAAAATTGACACACTATTTGACAGTGGGTCACAAGCAAATCTCATATCAGAATACTTGGTCAAACATATTAAACTTGAGACCATTCCACATCCAAAGACTTATCCACTTGGGTGGATATGCAAGGATGCAAACTTACAAGTCTCAAGAAAGTGCATATTGCGATTCGCCATTACTGCACACTTTATTGACACAATTGAACTTGATGTGGTGCCGCTTGATATATCGGGAATTGTTTTGGGAAGTCCTTACTTATTTGACAGGAAAGCGATCTTCCATCGCCATGAAAATAAGTATCATCTCTTTAAAGATGGCAAGGAATTCGTTGTCAGAGCACATTGTAAGAAGGAAAATATAGCGATGGTAAATGCGAGACAGGTAAAAAGGCTAGTAAATTCTAGTAAGAGTTTTGTACTTCTTATGGTTAAGCCCAAGGTTGATATGAATCATGAGTCATTTGAAAATTGTGATTCCAAGCTTAAATCGGATTTATATGATGTAGTTGATGCACATCATGAGATGTTTTAGGAACCGACAAGTTTACCTCCTAAAAGGGAGATTCAACATGAAATCCATTTACACCAAGATTATCGTCTTCCTAACATTAGCATGTACCAATTTTCTACCATGGAGAATGCTGAAATCAAGAGAAAAAATTAAGAATTGTTGGAAAAAGGATTCATAAGACCAAGCACTTCGCCATGTGGGTCACTGATAGTGTTGAGTACAAAGAAAGATGGAACTTGGCGCATGTGTGTGGACTTCAGGTCATTGAAAAAAATAACGGTAAAGAATCGTTACCCACTTCCAAGGATAGATGATTTGTTGGATCAGCTGAAAGATGTTAAATATTTCACTAAGTTAGACTTACTTAGTAGTTATCATCAAGTTAGAACTGCAGAAAGTGACATTTGGAAGACAACATTTAAAACCAAACAGGGACTCTTTGAGTGGCTTGTTATGTCGTTTGGTTTATGAAATGCACCTGCAACTTTCATGTGGGTAATGGATGATGTCTTACGTCCTTTTCTTGATGATTTCATTATTTTATACTTAGATGACATCTTAAGTTTCAGCAAGACTAGAGAAGAGCATGTCATGCATGTTAAGAAAGTACTTGATATTTTGATGAAAAATCAGTTATTTCTTAAAATGTCAAAGTGTGAATTTGGAAAGACTTCTTTGGTTTATTTGGGACACATAGTAGGAGGAGGTGCTTTGAGAATTGATCCTTCCAAAGTAGAAGCCATTGTGAATTGGCCTACTCCCAAATCCATTACAGAGGTAAGAAGTTTTTTGGGTGCAACTCAGTATTGGAGGAAGTTTATTTCTAACTTCTCTGCCATAGCAGCTCCTATGCATGTAGTGACTAGTGTGAAGCGTGCTTTCCAAAGAGGAGGAAAGAAATAGAAATATTTTGAGTCTTTGAAAGAGAAGATAATTTCAGCTCTAGTCCTTGCATTACCAGACTTGAGACAGCCATTCGAGATTCAAATAGATGCTAGTGATTACGCCATGGATGCAATTCTCTTAAAGCATGGTAAGCCTGTTGCATTTCATTTTGAGACATTTAATGGTGTTGTTGTAAATTATCCTACATATGATAAAGAGTTGTATGCGTTGGTAAAAAGTGTCAAAAAATGGAAACACTATTTGATGGGCAAAGAAACAATTGTTCATGCCAACCATTAGCCTTTACAGTACTTGCAATCGCAAAGTAAATTGCAACAGTCACGACATTTCAGATATATGGGCTTCCTACAACAATTTAACTTGGTAATAAGGTACAATAAAGGTATTTAAAATAAGGTTGGTGATATGCTTTCAAGGCCTATTATTAGTGCTAGTACTTTACTTAAGAATGATTCTATTGTACATGAGAGCTACATAGAACAATTTGCATCAGATGTTGATTTTAAGGATGTGTATGCTAACTTGAGTGAAGGGAATCATGTTGAGGAGAATGATTATCATTTGCATAATAATTTTCTATTTCATATGGGCAAGTTATGTATACCACAGGGGGAGAGACTAAGCATCAAGAGAGAAGCTCATTCTTCTCTTATAGCTGGACATTTCAGGGTAAGAAAAACGGTGGCACATTTACAGAGGTATTCTTATTGGCCTCCCATGGTAGATAGTGTTTCATGTTTCATTAGAGGTTGTTCATTATGTGCTACAAGCAAGCCTAGAAATAGGAAGTTTGGTTTATATACGCCATTTCCAGTACCTTCCAGACCATGGGAAAGTGTTTCTATGGATTTTGTTGGAGGGCTACCATTATCTAGAAAGCAGCATGATTATCTTTATGTAGTAGTTGATCGTTTCAGCAAGATGTGTATTCTTATGTAATGTAAGAAAACTATAACTGTTGAACAAAATTCTGATTTATATTTTCAACATGTATGGGTTCATTATGGCTTGCCTAATTCTATTGTTAGTGACAGGGATTCCAGATTTGTTGGGAATTTTTGGTCCAATTTATGGAAGATGATGGACACCAAGTTGAAGAAGAGCATTACTTTCCATCCACAAACAAATGGCCAAATAGAGGTAGTGAAAAAAACCATTGTACATCTTTTGAGAGGTTATTACAGCAAGCATCCCAAGCTTTGGGATGAGCACTTGCATTACATTCAACATGCTTACAATCGGGCCAAGAACTCTTCTACAAATACTTCACCTTTTGAAGCTTGTTTGGGGTATTTGCCTATGTCACCTTTAGATTTAATTCTTGAGAAGGATGTGGCCATTGATGGGCATAGTGACATTGACAAATCTTGCATGTTCATTGAAATAATTCAGCTCATACATCAGCGAGTTCAAGGACAACTTGAAAAAAATTCAAGGCAAGTAGAAGGAGAGGCATGATAAGCATAGAATTGATCATAAGTTTCAAGAAGGGGATGATGTATGGATGAATATTAGTAAGGAAAGAATGCAAGGAGAAGGTAAAAAGCTGAAGCCTATTCATTATGGTCCATTCAAGATCCTTAAAAAAGTTGGAAATAATGCTTTTCAATTAGATTTGCCTTCATACATGCAAATGTATTCCGTTGTGAACGTGGAAAATTTACGTTTGTATGAACCTCCTTTAATTGTTGATTATGAAAGTGACATTCAGTTGCCATCCATACAAGATTTCTTGCCAGAATTTTGGATGAGTTGAAATACGATGTTATCCTTGACAGAAGGACACACACGTCAAGGAGGGGAAATGTTGATTATGTTCGGGTTGGTCTTAAACGTAGAAAAACGAGTAAGGAATAGTGGATTGAGGTGGAAAATGTGAGGGACCTGTACCCTCATATTCTTAATAGGTAATTGAAGGCTTTTGGGGTCCAAAATCTTCCCAATGGGGAGGTGTGATCAGGTGATCATGTCCTAAGTTGAAAAAATGCTCAAAATTGGAACTGCTCAGAATTGGTTGAAACTAAACGAATGGATAGGCCTCGTTGATATGATCCTAGTGCCATGAATGGCACTCGAATCCAACACTGTATGTTAAAGTTATTCAAGTTTGAAATTTTCAAATTCCTTCAAAAATCAGTTTGACCAGGGTTGACTTTTGAATTTGGAAAATATTCAAAAAAGAATATTCTGGGAATATTTCTCAAAATATTTTTGGGAATATTCCATGGAATATTCCTTGAGGACCAATCAGTGGCCGACAAGTGTCAAGTTCAGATTGCACAATGGATTGAATTGGTTTATTTCAAACCAATGAGGAATTGCCACATGGCCTGCCCGGAGGCCGCCACGTGGCCCCAGTCCATGTTAAATTTTGTGGTGATAAAATTATATGGCATGTACTGGATTCGACCTCGGGTCTGGTGGATGCCATCTTGCAAGCCCAACCAACCCGCCTTCGCAATGGTTCTTAACAACCATAGTTCGCTCTGTGTATTTAAATTGTTGTTAATGTTTGGTTGGCGGCAAAAAGGGGGCCACCCCCTATACACAGGACCTCCGGCCAGAACCTTGGCCATACGCCTCCAACAGTTGTGGATTATTTGGTGTTCACAATTTAAGCGGCGGGGGTTATGTAACAATTTATGTCCACGGTTATGAAACCGTTGGGTCGGCAGTTAACATGGCGGATTGGGCGGTGGTCCATGTGACCCTGCCCACCTAACACTTATTGCTAAACCAAATAGTTCCACCAATTCTAGAGCGGAACCCCCATTTCCGATGGGAATGCTAATTTTGTGGGATTATCTCCAGTTAATCCAAATCTAGTGGAGGGTTTTTAGGCCAAACTGGAAAAATCTTGTTTTGATCATAAATTTCACATTACTGAACCTTTTTGGACGAAATGTTTTTTGATTTAGGGCATTCTTAGCATTTTGGAGCCACTAGAATAGGTTGCAGAGCTAACAGAGGTGTCTTTAAGCCATTTTTAATTCATAGAAGCTTGGAAAACCATTAGGGCCTTGAGGGAAATGGAGCTGCATTGGACTACACTTCATTGTTTTAGGTGAAATAAGAGTCATTCTTGGCTTCTTTCTATGTTCTGAATTCATTTTCACAGTTGGTTTGGTCTGTTTAGGCATTTTTCTCACTGTATTACCAATTTGAGCATCATAATATATCAAGGACATGCCCATTGGGAGCCTTGTACCCGGCAGATGTAGCCCAGGAGGGGTGAAATGCCTCATCATGTTGTTGTGTGTTTATGGTGAAGTTATTCTGCTGTGTTATTCATATTAAAGTTGTTAAACAGTAAATTAAAACAACACTCCCTCACACCAAAATTCATAAACAGTTATCAAAAACACTTTTTTTACTTGCAAGACTATTCAAACACTTTGCACACTTAATTTAATGGAAATGAATACTTTGAACAACAAAACAAATACTTTCATTTTTAGTTCAGCAAGAGAAGGTAGAAAGGGCATGGAGGATCTTATTGGAGGGAGTATGAGACCACATTGTCTCAAGTATTCATGGAAAAGTGACTCCATATGAAATGTGGAAGGCTTTGACAGATCTGTTTCAGAGTAGAGGTGATCATAGAAAATTGGCACTAAAGGACAAGCTCAGGAAAATCAAAATTGAGAAAGGCGACATTATTTCGATATATTTAACAAAGTTTGTCCAATTTCGGGATGATCTTGGGAGTGTCATAATTATTATCATGGATGATGACTTGGTGAGCCTAGCTCTTCTAGTACTTCCTAAGAGTTGGCATAGTTATCAGGACTCTGTCAATTGAAGGGAAACGTTTCCAGATTGGGAACAACTTTGGTCGGATTTGGTGCAAGAATAATTCAAGCGAAATACCAGGGATGGATCTTAATCTAAAAATGATGATGAAGAATATTGTGCTTTGGCTGCCAAGGCGAAGAAGAGGAAGGGAAAGAAATCGTATTCCAAATCTGACACCGACGAAGATGGCAAGGAGCTCGACATGTCTAGAGTGAAGTGTTTTCATTGTCGCAAGCATGGAAATTATGCCACTAATTGTCCACAAAAGAAGAAGAACAATAAGGCTTCAGGATTTGTAGCTAGTGAGGCTTTGGCCTCAAAATTTGAGTTGGACTTATCGGCCATTGCATACATGGTGTCAAGTTCAATGGGATCAGTGTGGTACTTGGATTGTGGTGCATTTTTCCACATGACGGGTGACAAAGAAATTTTCAGTAGCTTGGAGGAGAAGGACCTCCAGATGCATATTGAAATGGATGATGAAGGGTAGTACAGTGCTACCGGGATTGGTACAATTACCTTCCAAAGTCAGTCAAGTAAACCCTTCTTATTAAAATATGTAATTCATGTACCAGGCTTAAAAAATAAGTTAGTTTCAGTTGCAATGTTGGAGGATAGAGGTTATGTTGTGGTTTTCAATGAAGGGAAAGCTTTCCTTTGACACAAAGCCACACGAAAAATCAAGAATATTGGGATTCATGTGAAGAATCTCTATAAAATTTATGTAGACGTTTGTGCAGCATTTATGGGTAAAGCAGAAAAAGTGGTGAGCCAGGATGAGGGTGAGTTATGGAACAAGATATTGGGCCATCTACACCATAGAGCTTTGAAGGTCATGCAACATATTTCTACAGGGTTTCCAAAGGTTACTCTTTCATAGATAGACACATGCAAGGGATGTACCGTGAGGAAGTGTGAGAAATCCATGCAATTTTCCCTTGAGAGGGAGCTTGATTTGCATGCAGATGAGGAACTCTTGGTTCCTAAGGATGAACCTCAAGATGTGGACCAGCCACAATATGAGGATCATGGAGTGGCAGAAACCACTCATGAAAATACCTCCAGGAGGGGGAAATTTCGAGCCAGATGGGCAGAGGGAGTACATGCAGCTATACCTCCAGGTGTGAGGTGGGGCGATGTGAAAAATTAATCCCAAGAAGAAATTTTGGTAGGGTTAATTGAGATGGTGTGTCTTATGGATCGAACCTGGCTACGAGGAACCCACAGTTTAGAAGTAGAAAGAAGGATCAGTTATATTGATGCAGTTAGATGTCAGGAAGACAAAAATCAGAGTGACAGGTGTCGGATACTGGAGCATAGATCAAAGTTGGCAGCAGTGCAGAGTGCATGGATGTAGATGTCAACAATGCAAGTTATCCAGTAGACATGTGCAATAGGTACCAACAGTTAGAAGACTCTAATGACAGATGAATTATACTGATTCAGTTGTTTGGAGGCTATTCAGTTTAAGAAGTGTTGCATGCAAAAGTTGCATGTGCGAGAAACACTAGCAAAGTGTTGCATGCAAGAGTTGCATGTGTGAGAAACACTAGAGAATTGTTGCATGCAAGAGTTTCATGTCGCATGCAAGAGGTGCATATGCACATGCAAGGACATTCCTTTATTGTTGAGAGGGAGTGTTGAAGTTTGCAACAAGAAACAGTGAAATTGGCATCCAAAAGCAACGTAACAACACCTACACTAGTTTGGGACCACACGTCATGTAGTGATGGGTCTTAGCGATACATTAGTGTGAAATTAAATTTATTTAATAAATTCGATATGTGTCAAATTTAATTATCCCTGAATTAAATTCAACAATAAATTGTAATCTTATCTCATAAACACTTGTAATAGTTAACTGACTGTGATAGACTCAGTTAGCTCATGAAATTCGAGTTGAGGGTGGTTGGTGAGACATGCAAAGTGATTTTATGTGTTTTAGAGTTCAAGTTGGAGTTAGTGTATTGGTTTAATTCATGAGAAATTAGATAACTCAATTAAGTGAGTTAAAGTCAGTTGGACTAGTTGTAACTGTTTGTTGCACTAATGAGAGGTCATGTGAATTAAATGAGATTTAATTCACATGCAGTGATCTGCCTTGCAACTTGTGATTTTCTATTAATATTTGCATGCATGTTGGTTCCAGTGGATACCCATTTGAGACAAAGTTTAAAGGGAAGTTAAATATTAGTTGTGATATTAGCAGACTGCCTAGATGTAGTTAAAACAGCACAAGATTCCCATGATACTCAGCGCAGTTGAGGAAGTCTAAAATTCCTAAGGGATAGGGATTGCATTCATCAGGAATTACGTGAGTAAGGAAGGTTGATAATTGGCTAAGTGTTGGCCCGATTTTGTCTGGATCAGTGTGAGATGATAGACATATTGCAGGAGACTCTTGTGATAAGAGTGCATTGTAATTGTTTCATGATTCCTTATGGAATATACAATATATCATAGACTATTTTTGAGCACCAATCTTTCCCTGGGAAAATATCTATGTTATGTTTTGATTTGATTCCTTCTTTTCTTATTGTGATTGGCGATTGTGTTTAATTTCCACAATTGATTTGTAGAAGGATTCAACATCTAGCTTTAGTACATTGCTTGATCGGATTGAATCCGTTGATATACATATGTTTGTACAATTTCTACATCGGTAAGGTTAGTGTTTTATTTTACCCAACTAGGGTTGTGGCCATCCTCAACATGCCACCTCCAACAACTTTAAACATCTTAGATCCACTCTGGGGAACACAGGGTATTATTTTAGATTCATCCACAACTATGCTTTGATCAATCCACTGGAGAAGCTCTTGAAGAAGACTTGACCCTTTATATGGACCCCAAATTTTGATGTTTCCTTTCATACATTGAAGGAAAAGTTAGTAAGTGCTCTAATTCTAGTTTATCTTGGTTGGAATAAAGAAATGCATGTACACATTAAAGCATCTAGCACTACTCTCGGTGTTATCCTTGCAAAACCAGGGGAAGGAAATTGAGATCATCCTATATCCTTTGCTAGCAGAAAACTCATTACCTCATAGTGTAACTACACTATGAATTATTGTGAAGCTCTAGAAATGGTCTATAGATTTTTTCATTATTTGATGGGAGGTCATTTTAATTTTTTTTTATAGGTCATTTGGCCTTAAATGATTTAATCAATAAACATGTACTAGAGCGAAGACTCTATCACTCGCTATTGTTATTATAGGATTTTTTTTTTGAAGTTATAGTGAAGCCTAGATGCACCAATATAGGGCCAAACCATCTTTCCCGCTTGGAGTCAAGAGAGTCTAAATGTTCCCTTGATGATCAACTTCCAAATGCAGAGTTCTTATGATTTGAAGTTATCCTATATTATCTCAAAGACATTGGAATTTTCTTAACTACTCGTATGTGTCCTGAAATCTATTCCATGACCTAGAAGAGACATTTGGTAGTGAGAGAAACTGATTACCAGTTAATTTTAGGTAAAATATATAAGTTCGATCTTGATATAATTTTTCATTGGTGCATTTTAATCATGAAAGAGATGACATTCTATGGGAATGTCACAGTGGAGTTGTGGGACGCCATGCTAGTGAAAAAAAACTAATCACAAGGTGCTATATATATGGTTATTGATATGAATTGGATCATTTTATTGTTTTTCATCTATCTCGATACATTTGGAGTGGAAAAAGAGGAGGAATCAGCTCACGGGACTACTTTTATCAGTGGGGCCTAGTTTAGAGAAAAGATGTATGAAACCTTCCAAGAGCATTTTGATGCATCAAACCACATTTTTTGGGGGTAAAAACATGTTTCTCTAGCACCAGCCCATTTCATTCTCTTCTACACACATAAATATTTCCAACAACGCAAGAGACGTGTCAATCAGAATCCCTATGCAAAATTTATGTCATTCACAAGTTGACCTTTCTGTTTTCACACCTATAATTTGGGAAGATGGCGCATCAAACCCCATTATTCATGGAAAATTTGATAGCCACGTGTTTTTTATGTAAAATAATCTAGAAGAGTCTATATTGTAGCTCTATTTAAGAGTTTATGTAGTCAAAATTAACCACTACTATGCTATCGGGTTGTGTTATAACTAGGCCACTAGGAGGAATAGGAATTCCATTATTTCAAGAGAATTTTTTTCCATAGATGAGAAAATATAACCATGAGATATAGTAGGTAGAGCAAAGAGAGAAGATATGTGCATTGTAGCATCCCACGGGCCACTTGCATTACTTCTTTGTACCTGCAACCATATTTCCAGACAAAGAAAAAGAGCGTAGCGGCCTCACCTTCCAGCTGGGTTTTCTCCTGAAAAGGTTTCCTAGAGAAAATATCTTGTGTCTTATGTTTGTGTGAGCTTATTTTATCGTTCTCTATTTTTCTGTATAATTTCAAATCGCATTCATTCACTAATTACAGTTAAATCTACATATCTAGAAATTAAATAAAACTGCAATAGTGTGGAATCTCATATTTTTAATATAATATTATCAGAATTGTTGTAACAAACTATACATTGGAATATCCATGGTAGTTTATAGATAATTTGGTACCATAGAAAATTTATTTTGTTATTTTTTGGATATTTCAGAGATGTAGATCAGTGGGACTAAAAATTGTAAAACCCTAATCATGGTCAATGAATCTGTAAACAAACCTCGTGATTATGTAGAGGTGAGGTTTTTGCAGCTCAAACAACAAGTTGTGGATATAAACCACAATGTAAACCTCCTCATGGAAGCCCTAAGAAATACATTGGGGATATTTCGAGAATATGGGGGTTCGAATGCAAAGGAAAAATTAGAAGGGGGATTGGGAGATCGGGAAGACATGGAGAACCAAACGAAGAAAGAACCCAGGAAATATCAACCCAGTTTGAGATTTGTGAATCAATGCTTGTTTAAGGCGGAAGAAAAAGTTGATATCAAGCCATACCATAGTGAGATAAACACTCTGAAGCTAAACCAATGGCTGCAGAAACTCTAATTTTATTTCAATGTCCATTAGATCAAGGAAGGGAAAAATATCTGATTCGCGTGGCTGAAATTGGAGGGCCATGCACTGAATTGGTGGGAGAACCACACGGAAACCCTAAGGTTGGAGAGAGAACCTCCAGTGACTAAGTTGGAAGATTTCAAAACTCTCATTAAGTCACAGTTTTATCCCATTGGGTACATGGAGGACCATTCGATCCGGTGGCATTACCTTAGGCAAACGTTCGGCCAAAGCATGCATGACTACACCACATAATCAAGAAATATGGCTATAATGTTCGGTATCTATCTAAAGAACCCAAATGTACTCCTCACGTCTTTGGGGGGTTTGAACTATCATTTGCGTGAGCAAGTCATGTTGTTCAAGCTCAAATTGGTGGACGGGGCTTGTGTACATGCATAGTAGCTGGAGAACATAGGCTTGAAAAGAGCACAATCAAGTGGATCAAAGAAGAAGGAGCAAAAAGATGCTTATAAGGAGAGGAAGAAGAAGAAAAAAGGGGTAAAATATAAGAAAACGAAAACCACATAACACCAGTGCAAAGTACCAACCACTACAACATTCATGGCCATACAAAGGAGAAGTGTTGGAAGTTGCATCCAGACCTAAACCTGAAGAACAATGAGAAATATAATAAGAAGAATAATCTCATGGCCACTAATTTGAGAAACCAAGTTGAAATAAAATCGGACATGGATGAGAATATCACCTGTACATCAGTGCATAAGGAGGTGAATCTGAATATCCTTCAGCAAAATGAAGAGAAAGAAATGACCACACTCTTCCATATAACGATATAGGTCAAGAAGACAAAGATTGATGCTCTATTTGACTCTGGATTGCAGGTGAATCTCATTTTAGTAGATATGGTAAGGAAGTTGGGGTTGGAAGTTCGTAATCATTAAAACCCATATCCACTAGGATGGGTAAATAAGGATGCAGAGTTGAAGGTAAAAAAATAGTGTAGAATTAGATTTGCTATCAGTGTTGATTTTATTGATGAAGTAGATCTAAATGTGGTTCCTCTTAATGTATGTGGACTCATGTTTGGAAGTCCATAGATGTGCTTGTGTGATGAAATATTCATGAGAAGATCTAACCAGTACCAACTAATCAAGGATGGAAAATAATTCATCATCAACACGTACAATGGAAAGTAAATAATTTCACTGATAAGTGCCAACCAAGCCAAGAAATTGACCAGTTCATGAAATAAGTACATTTTATTGTTTTTAAGAGAAATTAAGAGGGAAGGAATCCCTGGAAGGGTGTACTACAAAAAAAAACAACAACAATTGGACGAGTTGTTACAAGCATATAAGGATGTGTTCAGAGAGCCTAAAGGGTTACCACGTAAGAGAGAAGTGGAGCACAAGATCCAACTATTTCCAGATTCCCCTTTGCCAAATATTGGGTTGTACAGATAGTGTATTATAGAAGCAAGTGAGGTGAAGAAACAATTGCAGCAGCTGGTGGAACAGGGTGTCATTCAACCAAGTACATCACCATGTGGGTAACCCATCACCATTGTGCCAAAGAAGGTTGGGACTTGGTTGATGGGTATATATTATAGGGAATTTAATAAAATCACACTCAAGAATAGATACCCCCTGACCAGGATAGATGATCTTCTAGATCATTTGAAGCAAGTAAAGTATTTCACCAATCTGGACCTGAAGTCTTAATATCACTAGGTTCAAGTAAAATAATAAGATTCATGGAAGACCGCCTTTGATCTAAATGGAGTATGTTAGTGTTGCTATTCTAATTACTCTTTGAGATTATGAACTCAATTTCTTATGTGTTCTTAAGGGTTCAGGTTTTCTTGCAAATTATCAACTCTCATGAGTGTTTTTCATGTCAATTTAGTGAGAAATTTAACATAAAAACAAGAGATGAACAAAAACAAATAAAGTACAGAAAATCACCATACATAAAATTAACACAGGTATTTGATGGAGTTCACTCCCCCTGGGCTACATCTCCTTGGTCTAGCTTCCATGGCTCGAGCCTCTATATTATGCTCAAATTTTCAAATTAACCTATTTACAATGCTCTTTTTCTCTTGCAACCTACCTCAATGAGTCCAAAATGGCTCAAAATGGTTAGCTAGCCTCTTTCTGAGCCTGAATTTGTCGCAAAATACAAAATTTATGACCAATTTAATTTTTCCCACTATTTCTAGCCCTAAACTAGCTAACTTAACCTAAAATTGGCAGTCGGTCGAATTTGGCAGTCTACCAATTATACTGTCATTAGTGTTAAGTGGAGTCTTAGCGCTGATTAATCACGGTTAAGCACTAACTACATGCTTTAAACTAATATAAACCTTAAACTGGATTAGGCACATTAAACATGCTTTAATGGTTAATAAAGCTTGGATTAATATCTTTAATCTCCACGGTAATGGAGCTTCGCAGATGGTCATGGCACATTGGTTTTATGTACTGGGGGCTGGCCCCCGCCTTCCCCCTCCGTAATACAAAATTGATAATAAATATATGGCGAAAACTATGGTAGTTAAGAACTAGCCCACAAGTGGGCCGGTAAGGCTTGCTGTTGTGTGGTAGGAGGTCGTGGGGTCAAACCCTAGTGCCTCTGACCAGAATTTGCACCAATTCTTTTACAATGCCATATAAACTTGGGGGGACACGTGGTGGCCCCAGGCTACACCACGTGTCCTCACCCAGTTGGCATGAAAATCAACCAATTAAACTTCGAGACATCACCCACCATTCATACTAGTGTCGTGTTGCCACTTAGCAGCTTACCATCTGCCATAAAATTTCCAAAAAAAATATCGTGCATTGTCAGAATGCCACATCAGTAGTACAGACTACTGATTGGGCATCTAACTGTCATTTTCTTTTTTAAATTTAGTTTTTTAGAAAAGAGGACAAAACTCATTTCTAGGAGCATACGGTGGCCATTTTTCATGAAACAAAGTGTGCTATATTTAGAACCACGAGCACTACATGGTCGTTCTGGTTCTGAGCCAATCTGAGAACTTTTAGTTTTGAGCATAAAACTAAGCCCCTAATCATTCCTCCCCACTGGAAGATTTTGGACCCCAAAATATCATATTCAGTTGCTAAACAGGTGAGGGTACATTTCCCTCACCTTCCCAATTTCAATCAATTTGGCCTTTGAAGTATTTGTTCCTTTAAGCCACACTCGAAGATAGTCAACACTTCCTCTTATTGATGTCCTCATCCTCCTATCAAGTATGGTGTCTTGTTGTAGCTCAAAAAATAATTCTGGAGAAAAATATTCAATAGATGGCATCTAAACATTATCTCCTTTATCTTCAACCAAAGGAGGCTCATACAATCTCAAATTTTCAACATTAACAAATGAATAAATTTGCATGTATGAAGGAAAATCAAGCTTGAAGGCATTCTTACCAATATTTTCCAGAATTTAGAAAGGACCATAACTAATTGATTTCAAATTTTTACCTTCTCATTGAAGCCTTTCATTGCTAATGTGAAGCCAAATCAATCACCAACTTGAAACTTATGATCCACTTAATGTTTGCCATGCCTCGCCTTGTACTTGTCTTGGATTTTCTCTAGTTGCTCTTACACTTCTTGATGAATCAATTGAATTTTATCAATGAATTTATTTTCTTTATCTATGTCGATATGTCCATATATAGCTACATATTTCCCAAATATGAAATCCAGTGGCAACTTTGGCAAGTAACCAAGACATTCCTCAAATGGTGATGTTTGAGTAGAAGAATGTTTGACACGGTTCTAAGCATGCTGAATGTAATGCAACTCTTCATCGCACAAATTATGATGTTTGTTGCAATATCCTCTAAGAAGATGAATGATTGTTCTATTAACCACCTCGGTCTAAACATCTGTTTTTGGATGTAAGTTTGTACTCTTCTTCAACTTAGTGTCCATCAAGTCCCACAAACTTGACCGAAAATTCCCAATAAATCAAGAATCTCGATCACTTACAATAGATGTACCTAAAATGAACCCAAACATTTTGAAATAAAATATGAGTTGTTTTTTCATCTATAACTTTCTTTTTACATGGAATCGAAATACACATTTTTCTGAACCTATCCACAACTACATACAAATAATCATGACCTCCTTTCGACAAAGGAAGACCTCCTGCAAAATCCATTGAGATACTCTCCTAGGGACATGAAGGAACTAGTAGTGGTGTGTACAATTATAAACTCCTATTAGTAGGCTTACTGACTGCACATAAAGGACATCCTTTAATAAAACATGACACAATTTCAAGCATACGAGGCAAATAACAATACCTCTAAAGATTTTCCACTGTTATGCTTACACCAAGATGTCCCGCAATAAGAAAAGTGTGTGCTTCCCTTATGACATTCACTCTCTCATCCTGTGGAATACAAAGCTTGCCCAAATGATACAACAAGTTATTATGAACATGATAATATAATTCCTCAACTTGGTAGCCTTGATTCAAGTTTGCATAAACATCTTGAAAGTCATTGTCAAAAGCATATTTTTCAATCTAACTTTCATGTAAAACAAAAGTATTGTTGAGTAAAGTAGTTGCATTTATAATAGGCCTAGAAAGCATATCAACAATCTTCTTGTATATACCTTTCTTATACCTAATGACCAAGTGGAATTGCTGCAAGAATCCCATCGATCAAAAGTTCCTTGACTGCTGCAATTTGTTTTGTGATTTCAAGTATTGCAATGGTTGGTGATCAGTGTGAATGATGGTTTCCTTTCCCATAAAATAATGTTTCCATTTCTTCACACTTTGTAACAACTCATATATCTCCTTTTCATATGTAGGATAATTTATCACTACACCATTAAACATTTCTGAATGGAATGAAATAGTCTTACCATGTTGTAAGAGGACTGTGCCCATGGCATAATCACTTCCATCTGTCTAAATCTCAAAGGTTCGTCTCAAGTCCGGTAATGTTAATATTGGGGCTGAACTGTTATGCTTTTCAAAGCATCAAATAATTTTTGTTGATTTCCTCCCCACTGGAAGACTTTCTTAACACTTTTCAATGCATGTAACGAAGCTGCAATAGAGGAAATATTAGTACTGAACTTCCTCCAATATTGTGCTTCCCCTAGAAAACTTCTTACCTCTGTGACTGAATTGGGTGTAGGCCAATTTAAAATGACCTCAACTTTAGAGGGGTCTATCTTCATCTCACCCCCTCCAACAATATGTCCCAAATACACTAAAGTATTCTTACCAAACTCACATTTAGATATCTTAAAAACAATTGTTATTTTCTCACGACATCAAGCACCTTGTTCACATGCATAACATGTTATTCTCATGATTTTATGAATATCAAAATATCAGCTAAGTAGAAAATGAAAAATTCATCTAGAAATGGTCTTAATACATCATTCATAACTCTCATGAAATTTGTTGGACCATTGCAAATACCAAAAGGCATAACAAGCCACTCAAACAACCCTTGTTTAGTTTTAAATTCGGTCTTCCATATGTCCTCTTCAGCTATCCTAACTTGATGATAACCACTTCTTAAATCTAACTTAGTGAAATAATTTGCATACTTCAATTGATCAAGAAAACCATCAATCCTTGGGAGTAGACAATGATTCTTTATCGTAATTTTTTTGAGTGCACGGAAATCCACACACATGTGCCATGTTCCATCCTTCTTGGACACCAATACAATCGAATAACCACATCACTAGGTAGATGGATGAATGATACCTTTGTTCAAAAATTCTTGGATTTTATTCTTGATTTCAACACTTTCCATTATCGACATGCGATACATGCTAATGTTAGGGAGTGGAACATCCTGCTGCAGTTGTATCTCATGTTGGATTCCCCTCTTGGGAGGTAACCCCTTTGGCTCTTGAAACATCTTGCCATGTTGCCTTACCACATCAAACAAATCAGATTTTAATCAATCATCACAACCTTAAAAAGATTCAAAATCCTTACCATTCTTTTGTTTGATCATGAGAAGCACAAAGTTTTTGCTGAAGTTTACTAGTCTCTTCATTTGCCCAACATTAACAAAAGAGAGGTTTAGCTTTTCGCGATGGTATCTCACAATATATTCCACCTCATCTTTGAAAAAGTGCTAATTTTTCTCATGGTGATAGAAGAATAATTTCCTCTCATAGAGATATGGGCTACCCAAAACAATTCCAGATATGTCAAGCGGTACAACATCTAACTTAACTTCATCAATAAAGTTTGCGGTAATTAAAAACTGGAAAATGAATTTTCTTGTAACCTGTAAGTTTGAATATTTGGTTATCCAACCCAATGGGTATGGATTATGATGAGGTAAGGTTTCAAGATTCAGCTTCTTGACTAAGTCTTTAGAGATTAATTTCGCTGGAGACCCACTGTCAAATAGTGTGTCAATTTTTTTATGTTTTGATATCACTCTTACATGAAACAACTCTATTCTTGCTTCTTCATTTGGACTGTTATTGTGACAATTTGAGGAACTAGCACTTGCTATGGCTTATTTTCCCTTTGATACCATGCCTGCAATTTTAGTCTCATCTCTTGAATCAGATCCAAGATCATTTTGTGTGGTAGCAGTTGTCTTTTGTTTTCCCTTATTGTTGAATTTCTTAGGCCTCCATTCTGGATGAAGTTTCCAATAGTGGGCTTCATCATGAACCTCTTTGGAACAATGAGCACATGTGCTTTTATCCCCTTATTTCTTAATGGATTTATTCTTCTTTTGTTTACCCTTGAAAACCTTTCCTTTTTCGCCACCCTTGAATGGTTTCTTTTTACCCTCATCTTGTACATTTTACCCTCTTTCCTCAAGGTGTGTAGCTTGCACACAGACCTCATCTAAAATAATGGGATTAAAAATGAGGATGGTATGTTTCAGATAACTATTGAATCCACCCATGTACTTCAAAAAAGTTTCTTGGCTATGAAAATCAACTCCTAACATAAGATCTCTTCTCCTAAATTCATGAGTATAATCTTGCACACTTTGACCTTTCAATTGTCTAAAATGTTTCCAACTCATAATAGCTTTTTGCATGTAAGCTAGAGGATAGAATTTACTTTTAATGGTAGCAATAAAAATTTTCCAAGACATTGAGATCTTACCATGTTTCTTAATCTCCTCTTGTATCTTTTCTTCCCACCATACAAGTGTTGAACCCTCCATTCTCAAGGAAGTTGTGTTAGTGTGTTTGGCGCATGAATGTACCAAATCACACTTGCTTAAGAGGGGTGGTTTTTCCCTCTTAATTTATTGGCCACAGAAAGAAAATATATGGAGTCATGCAAGTTAGTGGAACATGCTAAAACATAAACATACTAGATAGAGAAATAGCATGCATATTCAAACATAAAAACTAAACTAAAAATAAAAAAAATAAAACAAAAAGCTCTAAATAGAGTCAAACAACTTCAATAATCCAAATGGTGGTGCTTACGTCCTCTATAATTGAGTGCTGGTAGGAAATGAGGATGAAAATTTATCCCACTTCCCAAGGGGCCCTTGGAACTATGGAGCTCCAAGTCCCGATGCAAATATGTCTTTACTTTTGAGTTGCCTAGGCGCAAAGTCTCCCTCTCTCTACTATGGTGGACTGGAGTTGTTGGATGGCCAACAACTGAGTCCCCTCTATATCTGCTCTAGATCACTCACTGCTGGTATTTCTTGGGGAAATTCTGGCCATCATAACAATGTGTTCTCATATTGTTCATCTCTTGGTGGCCTTTTATAGGAGAATTCAAATCCTCCTTCCCTTTCTTGGTACATTGTGGATGGTGACCCAAGAGAGGAGGGTGATTCCATTGTGTTCCAAATTTATTCCATTGTGTGCTCCCTTGAGGCCTTAGGGAGGCTTGGGAAGTTGCCCTTAGGCAGCCTCAAGTGTGGGATCAATGACCTGAAGTGTGCTTTGTAGTCCCAGAAAGTGACTTCTTCCACTTTCAGGGCCACGTGGATTTTTAAGGAAAAGCCACGCAAGGCACGCTTATTGAAGAATTATGAGCAAAAAGGAACATTTCATTGGTTCCTTCAGTGCACAAATTGATTTTTCCTTCTACACCTTAGAGATTTTTCAATACTTCATATTCTCTAATGTCTCTCAGCCTTGTAAATCCTTCTGTCTGACATTAAATAATGTCATCTTTTCTTGTCTGATTTTCCAGTGATAACAGTTGCCCCCTAATGTGTGAGGTCTGGGAAGAACTGTATAGCCAAAATACATTATATTTTCTTTTTTGTGTACTATGTGGAGAGAGAGAGAGAGAGATACCTGCATGTAGCTCGAAGTTGGAGACACCTTGCAATGGGTGGAAGAGTAAAAATTTTCTGTGGGATCCCTACAAGCAATAGTATAATACAATATATACAAATTTTCTATGAGACGGGCATGTCCCAAGCTCATGATTCTTTGGCTAGTTAAACAAATCTATTTGACAGATACTAATTTTGTCTGTGTCACTAGTATGGTAGTGATATGTTGGTTGATGAAGACAACTGTTGACGCCCTTAAGGGCATTTTTTCTTTGACGATAGGTGGAATACAGTACCCATATGTGTGAAATTGGTATGGCATATAAATGGGCATTGTACACATAGGCGATGGTTGGGACCTTCCAGTGTAAGAATTGTTGAAAGAGACGCTTATAAAGGCACAGGTATTCGACGAATTTAATCAAAGTGCAATGGTTGTAAGGTACGATACCATTTTTGACATGAAAGCTTGTGTTGTAGTCAAATGTGAGGAGGATCGATGACATCTGTGGGAAATTATGTCTCCCATAGTGCCACCCAAGGATTCCCTTTTTGTGGAGAGGGGTGATCCAAGGTACCACTTCCTTTTTAGAAAAGAGGTTTTGATGTCGACAAAAATGAAGCCTCAACCGAACAAGGGGGTCATTGATACAAAGGATCAGGATCCTGGATGTGATGGATTTAACATAGGCATGATGGCGAGGGGTGACTGAAAACTGCTGATGGGGATTTAGTGGCCCAAGGTCGGAGTATAAAAAGCAGTTTAGCAGCAGTCATAACTATTTCTGATGGGGAAATCCCTAAAGTAGGTATGACTTCCAGGGTGGGTATAAACTGGTTATGAATGTCATGGTGGCTTTTGCGAGAGGGTGTGAAACTTTGACCAAGGGTGACCAGGGACTGCTTCCATTGGAGAAAAAATGAATGGATGGGTGGGGGACATAGTGCGTTTTTTGTGGTCCTTGTACACTTACCAAAAGAATAAAATAATGGGGTTTTGTTTGTACAAAACACAGAGACGGGTGCCCCAAAACATGAAAGTGTTCACTCACTGATGATGTGAGGAAGGTGTTTTGCTGAGGTCTCTACTGACCAACGAGGATGCTTATCATGTGCAATGTGAGGTGATGATAAACATGGTCAGGTGTCTGGAACCTATGGATGATTTCTAATGGAGAAATGATTTCAGTATATTCAGAGTTTTTCTGGGACTCTATGATGCTAGGGGTAGAATGATACCTGCTCTGAAACTTTCATTGGATGGATCTACAGATGGTTTGCACACTACCTACAAAAAAAAATACCCCAAGTGAAAGAATATTATTTATTCAAATATTATTTTAAATACATGTGCTTAAAAAAGAAGATAAGAGAGGGCATACCTGTCGGCACTGAAAATTTACTTTTTCGGGGGTGTAAATGTGTGGCACCACCCTTGGGCATTATGGATTGTTGATCATAGTGCTGCTTTTGGTCTGGTGATTGGGCCTTATAAACTCTCGTTATGGTGCTCCAAATTTTCTGAAAAGGCTGACATATAGGAGAATATGGCTCAATTCAAATCATTTTTTTCTGTTTGGGTGTTGAAAGGTTAGAGGCTTTTGTGGAGAAGTTCTTGTCGTTGCGGTTTGCCTGAGCACTAGGGATTAGCTATTTTTTAGCCAGGTAATATCCATGACATCCTGTGATTTAATTTTTTCAGTGTACTAGTGTTAGGATCTGTACAATATGGGTTTTTACGGATTCTAGTTCAAATTTTACCTTGACCGCGCAGGCAATCAAGCTACAGTCGCGCACCTTGCGCACGAAAAATAGGTTTTGCATGTATTGAGCGTGCCTGTCCTAGTTTTAGGAATGCCTTTGGTGCATATGTGATAAGGATAGGTGTGACTTTGGTGCATATGTGAGAAGGAGAGACACGTCCTCCTCGCGCCTACCTGAGGAACAGGCGTGCGGAGAGCCGAGGCTGTTTTTGTCAAAAAAAAATTGGAAATTTTGTCTATTTTTAGTATTTTCAGTGTGGATGATGTGTTCCTGTTTTGATGAAAATATGTTGTGGAGGGAGAGGGATTAGCCCGAAATCCATGCTACTTTAGCTGCCGATGGTCACACATGCCAACAGTTGGCGCGATGGGGTCTCCTCAAATTTCTGGAGAATTTCCTTTTTCGATCACAGGATCGAATTTTGCGCTACCTAATCCGATGTTGGAACATGCGGCACAAGGTGATGGTGCTATGTGGGTGTGACGTTACTATCTGTCCCGTGATAGATATCTATTTTTTGACTGGGCTTCTGCCTCAGGGTGAGGTGCTTCGGTATCCACTTCCCTCTAGGAGGGTAGATATTGAGGCATTTTCAGCACTTCACTGTGGTGGGGCGCCCCTTACAGAGGGGTGTATAGTTATTGTGATAGTGAAAGACTTGGCTGAGAAGTGTGCTCTAGCGGCCATTGTGCGACTGGCGAGGTCATTTTTTCCTCATTGGGCATCTGGTCCGATGATTAGTGTCTTGCGTCGGCTGAGGGCCAGGAACTTCTTTGAATTTTCCCGTTTCTATTACGATAGGATGTTGGCACAACTTTCCAAGGTCCGGGATGGATCGAAGATGTTTACCTATGCTAGCATCCTATGCAGCATCATGTATGAGTAGGCCGTGTTGTTGAGACCTACTGTGGCAGTGTCTACTGGGGCGGCACAGGAGCCTCGCATGAGGAGGTGGGCTCCTGTGATGCCTCGAGGAGGTGGGGCTAGGGTGGCGCATTACTAGAATGCTACCATGAAGGCTTGGTTTGAGGCCAACCCTTAGATGTTCCTACCATTCCCTTATGCAAGGATGGACTTCTGGGGAGATCCAAACATGGTTCTTCCTTCTAGATACGCTTGGGGGCCAGTAGGTATGTCTTTGTGTTTTCTCCATTTACTTGAGTATTTATGTTTATATGTGTATTATGATGACACTCACATAGTTTTGGTTACTCTTACATATGTTGGTGAGGTCGATCGTCTTGTGGCTCGGTTAGTTGGGAACCGGCCGATTCGGTGACCTGGAGGGGCACGCTGGGGGGTAGGGAGGAGCTCCTGCACATCCTCTGGGTGGAGCACTGGGTTGTGAGGCTCGTGCCTCGGGGGAGGGTAGTAGCTCAGCTCCTGCCGAGGCTTCTGCTGAGTGAGCTCGTGCTGATATGATATAAGCTCGTGTTGCTGAGATGACTGAGGAGGTGGTAGCTTTAAAGGATGCATGGGGTCGAGTGGACTACTTGACCCAAGGGATGCCTACTTGAGGGTTTGTTGATGACCTCATGGATGTATGGTTGGATATCTTGATGGCCTGGAGAGGGGCTATCGGCCGGTTTTACATTGTGTGGCGATCTCCGTGTTGATGGCATCTCCAGTACTGGTACCAGGAGCAGCAGTGGGTCTAGGTGCCCCACCTGGGTGAGCAGCCCCCTAAGGTCTTTTTGTACACGAGGAAAGCACCGATTATGAGGATTCTTCCCCTATTTTTGTCGACTTATATGGGTATATTTTGGGCTGACATATGGGTCAGAGACACTATTTTTTGTACTTAGACACATACCTTTTTTGGTATATATATGTGAGAGATATTGTTTTCGGCTCTACATGGTGTGCCCCCTGTTTCTGTTTATGTATTATGTTATGCTGATGGATATCTATGTTTTCTATGTATGATGGTTTATCCGAGATGCATTCCAATTTAGAATATTGTTAGCTATGCGGCCAGCTGTTTCGTTTTGACTCCTTGGTACATGTGTGAATGTAATGTAGTCAAATTGTCTACTTAATCTTTTTGCATGCAAGTATTTTCTAAATAGATGTGAATCTCGTATCTCAAATGTTTGGTTTAACTGCGACACTACTAACTGGGAATCAAGGTAGATGTGTATATGGAATATGCCCTGGTTGAGGGCGTCGCGCATAATTCCAATAATGGCATCATATTCTGCCTAATTTTTTGTTGCTGAACTGATACAAACACCATTGGTGTAGAGTGGTGATCGATCAGGGTGATAGATAACCCAAGCGACTGTTGCTAAACTTTGAGACCATCTTGATGCTCCATCAGTAAATTCGAAGTAAGGGTCGGGTTGGTAATCCATTGTGACACTCGAGCGCATTTTGTAACAAGCCTTTTGGTCAAAAATTTAAAGTGGTTGGGTTTGTGTATGTTGACTCTAGGGTAGGAACTTCTTGAACCTTATGGGTAGAATTTATTGAGGTAAAGGCCATTGACAGGGTTGTTGAGGCATGTCTCGTCCGGTTTAGTCAAGATGTATTCCCCTTTGAAGAGGCAATTTTTTATGATATAGGGTCATTTCCATAAGGTTTCTAACTTTCCTAGCCCTAGGGCTTCTTTTTCAACATCGTATCTAAGGACTAACTCTCCCTCGGTGAATGAGCGAGGGTCGATGTGGTGGTTGAACGATGATTTTACCCATTTCTTGTGGGATTCATTGTGTTGTAGTGAATATCATTGGCTTTCATCGACGAGCTCTAGGTATCATCGAGGAGTTCGATGGTTGCATGTAAATTTGGGGTTTCACAGAAATCAATGCAAAAGTGTAGGGTACCCTTTTTTTTACGACAGTAACAGGGTTGAAAACCCGGGACGTGGGGGCGGATTCAGTCCTAGTTCCCATATATGATGATATGGATCATATATGATGTATCGCGTCGTCGAATTTTAGTGGGGGAAGGATCTCCGTAATGGGAGATTGTGAAAACGCAAGGTTGGGTCTCTTGCAAGGATGGTCAATTTCCTACTGGTGGAAATTGTGCCCGGTGCAGACGTGCCTGAATGTTTCGATTAGAGGGGATGCCTCTAGTTCATGGTTACGGCCAGTGAAAATGGTGCATGGTACCACTGTGCCAACTGAGTAGATTTTGTGGGAATCAACACTACTCTTCGTCCCAAATGTGGATTCTTGGAAAGGATCTGTGGTAGAAGTCGAGAGATTCTACTTCCATTTCCGGGTTTTTGGCTTGGGTGTGTCTAACTCTTTTGGGGAGTGTAGACTTAAAGATGCTCTTTCTATTCTAAGCTTCGGGAGACGTTCACATTTAATTGTATGATGAAAGTGTGAAACAATCCAACAGTAAGTATATGTGATTTCCTCTTGGTTAGAGAGAAGTTTCTATGGGAGAGAAGAGACTGTGTGAAAACTATTTTCTAGGTGCTTCAGTTCTTTGCACTGATTAACCCAGTGGCCAACCAGGTCGCATAGTCCGCATGTTATCCTAGGTTGGACCTGGGTCATGCTTGGTTGGTGTGTCGTCCCAGGTTTCCCGTTATGTCAATGTAGGTGTGGGGTTGCTGGCCTAGGGGTGATACACCTTCTATACCGCTTGAGGAGATCATCGTGTTTCTTTTCTAATGTATGTATCATATCAATTAGAGGACGAACTGTGGAGATATAGGTACAACGTTGTTCAGGGTGATTTCCCTGACATACTAGGAAAAATAGCCTACATATGGGGTCCCCATCCTGCTCACTTAGTGGCATGAATAGGTACCAACAGCGTAGCGCTTCTAGTTCAGGGCAAGTGGTGACCACATGATTGGGTGTTTTACATAAGGCACATGTTGGTCTTCTCTGCATAGAGCGGTTGGGGGTAACTAAGGGTTACCTGATTGGTCACTATTAAGCTGACAGAAAGAGGATGGATCTACTTGTCACATCTTCTTGGCTTATCCAACTGTTCATAGATTCTGAGTCTGAGCCATATTCTCGGAGAGGCGGACTATAGTGGATCACATATAAGCTAGCGCTGCCCAGAATCTAGGGATGTAGTTACAATCACATACTGGATGATTGTCACCGCATATTTGACATGAATATTGGGTATCTTGGTCGGTATGATATACTACATGAATTGGATACCATCACCGGAACATTTCCAGAGCTAGGAAATCAATGACGAAATGATCGTTCTCATCACAGAGTACACAACGCTTGATGGGAGGAGGGGAAATGTTTGGGAGTGTTTCAGGCGATAGTTGCTCCTCCTGGAGGTGTAGAATAGCATGAGGTTCATCTCTAGAATATTTGGTGGAGGGATCCTCTTGATAGGATTGCCCGATGGCATGTAAGGAATCCCTATATTGTGGGACTATAGGAAATGATGGGTATAGTGTCCATAATTGTTGCAAATAGCACATGCGTGATTGGTATGCAATGTTTTTCCTTGGCTTCTGGTGGCGGGCTCTTTTTTACGGGAACTTGGAGATGCAATGCCTATCATAGAGCTAAGGGGTGGTTTTAATTGGTCCACCTCTGGGTAGATGTGGGTAGGGTGTCCTACTACGTCACATATGGCGCAGCCTAGTGAGTCATGTTTCGTGGTGGGAATCTCCACCTTCTTTCCTCTTCTCTCGGTTTTATTAGTCGTAATCATCAATTTTTCAATGGATATTTCCTTTGTAGGGATGTTTGCGACAGTCTCGTGAACGGTTGGGGCCAGTTTAGGATTGATGGGGATTAACCCTGTAGAGGTGATGTGCACGACTCCCATTGGAGTGGGTGGGACTAGGTACCAAACTAGTATTGAAAATAATAAGTTTGGTAGGACCACTGTGGCCATGACCTGTTGTGACACAAAACCAATTGGGGGGAAGAGGAAATGAGTATGAGAGGCGGCGTAGGTGAGAGAGGTTGTCATGGTTGAGGACTCGGTGTCATTACTACTCATCTTCATGTCTTGACTAGCTTCGGTGCTTGATGTGGACATCATGCACACCGGAGCCCCTGTGACATCAAGTGATGTTTTAGGTATAACATGGGGATCTCCTAGGAATGACCCTAGGATGGACAATGGTTTGAACTGGCTGAGGCCATATTCTTGGTATCGTGTAAGTGCGTCAAAAGATGTGTCTACATAGGGTAGAATGACATCGGTATTTGTTAGGGGCGCTTTTCTCTATGTGTCAACTGGTCGACAGTAACGATGCAGTCCTCATGGGGGAACATCATAGTTCAGAAGACAGAGGAGGTGATGGTTGACATGGCTTACATATAACTCCTACCAAGGAGTATATTGTAGTCCAATTGGGCATCCAAGACTTCAATGTATATAAGGACCTTCTTTCTGACTAAGCAGACCGAGACGTTTTGGTAGACACCGACGGGGGCTGAAGGGTGACCATCGTATGCTCTAAGCGTGATGTCTGATGGCTTTAGTTCTGGAGACCCTAACTTCTACCAAACATACTTTGACATTATGCATGTGGATTTACCTTCGTCAATTATACATCAGTGAATGGTAATGTTTTGGACCAACACTGGTATCTGAAAGGCGACCATTGAAGGAAGCCTAGGGATGGCTTTATCTAAATCAAAATCCATCAGGTGCGAATCGGCAGGGTGGATGGTGCCTAATACAGAAAGTAAGGCTTTTCACTGCTTCAAGCATGATTGTAACACCTCCAAAGATGACATAACGACCAAATACACAAGGGTAACATCAAACCAAATTTGGAGTCCTAGGATCTAGCCTTCCTGGACTCAGAGAGGGCTCTCTCTATATTTGTATAAAATATATGAATTTCTTGTTCTTAGGATGCTGATTTTAGGCTAGTTATAAGGATAGGGTTTGTTTGTTTTGTTTTGTTTGGTTGGGTAGGTTGTCAAGAAGAATAGATAGAGTGAAAGAGGTTTAGGCCATTGGGCTATGGGGTCAGTGAAAGACTTGAAAAGGACAACAATGAATCAAGGGTGTTTCATAGGGAAAGTTAACAAAACCAAATGGATCTAAATAGGTTTAGTGAGTGTGAAATGAACATTAAGTTGTGAATGTAGTAGGTTTAAAGGGCACTTAAGAATCCTTTAAAAAAAAATATAACAAGAAGAGTCTATAAGAGTACTATGCATCAAGAAAGAATCAAAGGGCAGGGTGCACCATAAACTTCTTTGACCTAGCTCTATCAAGTAAAATTTAAACAACTATCCAACAAATGCTAGAGAGAAGGGAATTCCTAACTTCTCTAGCTATCTACCTTTAGAGAAAGAAAACATTCAAGATAACACATAAGTAATGATTGAAGAGCAGGAAACTCCTAAATTCTTTCATCAAACTGTAAATACCTTCAAACTAACCATTTCAAGATAGACTAAAGGACGAGCCAAACCATAAACTTCTTTAGCCTAAATCCTAATAAGAAAACTTCAAAGAAAAGCCTATAAAACAATGATTCAAGCTACACCAAAGGACAAGGCATACCATAAACTTATTTGGCTTGAATCTATTTAATCATTTTGAATACAAACAAGATAAGTGGAATTAAAGAGCAATGAAGAATTCTTCAATCAGACCTAGCAGAGGAAAACATTTGAGCAATAAAATAAGACAGACCCAAGGTGCGTCTAACAACATATCTTGGCCTAAAATTTTTGTTCTAATTCAAGAGAAAAGATGGAACAATATGAGAACATAAGGAAACAATAACTATATTAGAGAAACATCACCATTAAACAGGTTCATGAATCCTATGAAGGTGCTTTCTCCATTGATGCTTAGTCCAAAAACAATCACACAACTCCAAAGCCAATTTCTTCACAACTCCAAGTCTATGTATTCATCCCAATAAACAACCAAAAACAAGCATGAAGCCTCCATGCAGTATTTAACTTGAAAATGAGGAGGTGGAAACCCTAGCTAGGGTTTTAGAAGTCATTTATTACATATTTAAGGCATTTTGACCTTTGAGACCATGTAAGGCCCAAGGAAAATTATGAGAGCCTCATTCATTAAAAAAATAACTTCTAACATAAATTCTAAGCTAAATTTGTAGATATTTTTCCTTCAATCCTTCAAAAATATCTTTTTAATAACTTCTTGTGTCTTTTTTTGACTTTCAGGCAAGGGCGCAGCACCAAGATGCACAGGCGCAGCGCCAAATCTGGAAAAATGGCCTCTTGTGCAGCTAATATTGGGAGGCCTTCCCAGTGTTCAAAGGAGCTCCATGGTAGCTCATTGGAAAGCCTATCTTGTCTAATTTCCAAATATGTATTTCTTTTCCAATTTGGTGCTCATTTTCCTGCTCAAAAATCCATTCTCCCAACATTGCTTAGGGCGCAGTGCCTATGCTGAAAAGAGGGTAGAAAGGTGATTGTTTGCTTGTTTTTGGCCCTTTTGAGGGACCAATGCTACTCCAAATGACTTGAAACGTTCTTAGGGTGACGTCTTTGGCCTGATGAACATGAATGTGTAAACCTTTCCTCAATTGGGTGCCCCAGAAAAGAGCGTAGCACCAGTGGCACTGCGCGCTTGGTCCTTTTTCTACTGGCTAACTATCAAAATTTCAAAAAGTACAAAAATGTGTCAAAATTGGATTTTAACTTGATGATAATGTTTGGGAAGCTTGAAGGGATGCATCAGAAAGGATGTCTAGCTTGTCTTTCTCCTTTTCCTCTTTTAGGACTTGAATCTTTGCAAGGGCTCCTTTGAGCTTGGCCCTTGCAATTTTATTCCTCATGGCATAATGCTTTTCCATCTTCTTTTGTATGTTAATGTTCTTTTGTGCCTTCTCAAGTTGATCTTCTAGCTTTACATTAGCTCTCTCTAGCCAAGATTCCCTACCATAGATAATCTCCATGGCAAGCAGCTCACTTGGAGTGAGTTGCTCTGCCAATGTTGTCTTTTTCTCTCTCTCCCGGGCTAAGGCCTTCCTCAAACCAATTGTCCTTGCCCTCTTCCTAGGAAGATGTTCTTACTCATCCTCAATGTTATATAGAGTGCCCAAGGTCTCATCTAGTTTAGCCTTGGCTTTTCCAGTCTCTTTCTGTGATCTGATAGCTCTGACCTCGTAGATGGCTTTCTCTGTTTCTAACTGCTTTTTTTCCACCTCCAGGAAGTTTATCACATTCCTTGCCTTACCAATATTTTCTTGTAGCTCCCTAATCTGGGCATCCTTGCTTTTGAGAAACATGTTTTTGATCCTCTTCTCATCCTCACTCTCAAGGTCAATCAGTTGAAACTCTTGTTCACTCTCATGTTCATCCACTTTTTCATCAATGTCATTCTTTACAACCTTTTCCTTACCTTTGTCAATTTGTTTTGTTGATGATGAAGGCATGGCCCCTTGCCTCTTAAAGGCAGAAAAACAGATGCCTATTTCCCCTCTGGTAGGTCAAAGGAAAATTCACAATGTTACTCATCTCAATGTCATCTATCTCACTGCCCTCATCACTGCAATATGCCTCACTACTCTCTTCATTGTTTAATGTTGTGGTGTCATGAGATGAGGGTGAAGGGCTGTGGGAAGGTGATGAAAGAGGATCATCATGGGGTGAAGGAATGTGAGTGAGTGGAGATGTAGGAACAGTAGGAAGTGATGGAGAAGTAGGGATGGGAGGGTTAGAAGATGAAGTAATTTCTTGCTAATGAGGACCTTGTGGAGTAGTAAAAACCTCATTGGCAATGAAGGTCTCCCATGGAATGCCTTTTTGCTGCAGTTGGTGCATAACATCCATCTTGATAAGTGAGTGATGGAAGAGAATTTACATCTGCTTAGGATAGTCTCTCTTTTGCACTATGTAGGAAATTTTATCAATGCTTCTATAGAGGTAATAGGGTATGTGCAACATCCTCACTCTAGTAAAATGCATAAGAAACATGATGTGGTATGAATAAATATGGGATAATCTTCCATCACATGTGAAATACTTCATTATAATCTTCATCATAGGTGCATATCTATCAAGAAGTTGAGATAAAGGAAAGATGGATTTGTTTTGGTCTTTATACCTGGGCTTAAGATATGGCTCAAAGTAAATTATGTCAAGATTGGCTTTCTTAAACCATTTCTCCCCTACACTAGGTATGTCTGTGGCATTGGCAATAACATCTGTAGATAACTCAAAGGTGACCCCTGCAAGGTGAAATTTGTTTTCATGCAAGTTAATGATAAACAGTCTAGTTAGCTCAGGGTGGTTTTGCACCTGCTACACCTTTTCACAATATTCATAGCATCCTACATGTTTGAAACAAGAAATGGTAAGGGGAGATGCCATGAGCTCTCTTGTAGTGATAGGCTAAAACCTATTTATCTTTCCTCCTTTGTGATGATGCCTCCTTGGCATTAGGGCCTCCACATCACTGCTTTCATCCTCTGTCATGGTAAACTCTACTCTTATAAAACCCTGGAGTGTAAATGGAAATGGAATGAAGAGATGGTAATGAAATGGAAATTTTGGTAGATGAGGGAATGAGTGAGTGAGGGTATAAGTGTATGAGAATGAGTGAGAGGCTAAAAAACTCAATGATAACCCTCCAGCTGCACAATTTCCCTTTGTATCACTGACACGCTGCCTAGGAAGATGGAGCAATGGAAAAAAGTGATTTCAAGGTTGAAACTTAGGGTTTGATCTTAGGGTTCCATTTCATTGATTTAGAAAAAACCAAAATTTCTTGAAGATGAGTGTATGTTAGGTACTTACCTCTTCCCAATGCTTTACAAGACTTTGGAGGAAACTTGAAAGGGTTTTGAAGTGGTTTTAGTTGTTAAATTTCTTAGAAATCCCTCTTGGCCAAGGGTGCAACACCGGTGTTGAGGGTGCAGCGCCAGTCCCAAGCGCGTAGCGCCAAACCTGAGTGCTTAGCACCTTAAGAAATTTGCTATGGGCCTATCGGGCAAGAGCGCAACACTGTGCCATGTGCACAACACTCACTTCCAAGCACGCAGTGCCAATGGAAAATGTGTCGGGGGAATTTTCCAAGGGCACATCACCCGATCCCAGGCACGCAGAGCCAGTCTGAGTGCGTAGCGCCGAGACACTTTGCCCAATTTTGGCTTGAAAACTCACAAGTTCTTTCCCTCTGAATGCTCTTGCTCTTTTTAAATGCAACAATGAATCTTTTGAAGTGTATAATGAGATTTTATTGGCATGTGGCATTTGATTTATCTTTATAAACCCACTTTCTAATGTTTTAAAGTCATTTTTCCTTTGTCGCTGATATTCTTTACACTTTTTCTTGTAGGTTTTCTTAAGTCATAAAGTTGACTCTTCTTGGCTCCTTTTGACTTGGAATGTTCATTTTGACACTTTTGGGATTCAACCATACAGTAGCATCTTCAAAATCCTCTTTTGCTTCCACCTTGGAGCTCAACTCATCTTTTTCTCATTTAGGCATGACAAGCTCATTTTTGACAAGTTTGGGATCTGATCACACAATGGCATTTTCAAAATCTTGTGTAGTCTCAACCTTTAAGTTCAACTTAACCTTTTCACCTTTTTGCTTGAAGTTTGTTGGAGTTATGGAAATTGTTTCTCCTTTGATCTTGGAGACTTGACATGTTTATTTTGACATCTTTAGGATGATTACACACAGCACCAACTTCAAAATCCTCTTTTTCTTCCACCATGGAGTTCAACTTATGCTTTTCACCTTATCTGGCCACTTTCTTCAAAACCCTAGGTGTTTGGAGTGCTTTACAGAAATCATTAGTGTTATCTTCTAAGTTCTCTATAGCCCTTTCAAGTTCATTCATTTTTGTCCAATTCACCTCAACTTTTCCATTTTTCCTTAATCTACTCTGCTAGAATTTCTTCATGTTTGGCCTTACGTGTCCCCTCCAGGTCATTTCTGCAAGTGGTCACTGTTTTGGCACTCAACTAGGCCATCAAGTTCATAACCCTGGTTTCCTACAAGACCAAGTGTTTCTTATCTCCTTTGGTGCAGTTTGTTTCCATTCAGGAGAAGACCACCTACCTTATCAGTTCCTTCTGATGATAGACCTTTCAAAACTCCTACAAAAGTGCCAAAGTTTGTCCATTTTCCTCATGTGTAGACTCTAAACTGAAGGGATAGTCTTCTTTGGAAATATTTTAGGTCCTTCTTTAATAACCATGTCTTGACATTCTATTGCATTTGAGCTAGATTATAGCAAAGGAAAAGCAGTGCCTGAAACATCCAATGATGACCTTACAACATGTGAAACCCTAATGACCTAGTGGGAGGGTCCTTTGACCTGATTTTGACTAGGATTTGACTTGGAGCTTTTAAAGTGAAAAACAGAGTATTGTCAGAAGTGTTGTATTGAAGATCCAAAATCCAATGTACTTGATTTATCTAAAGAGACTACAAAGATAGTTTTGAGACCATCAATGCTTGAGAAGCCTGGGGAACATGGGAATGAGTAGGATATAGAAAACCCTAGAGGGAAAGTGGATTTTATGGACAGGGGAAAATAGGCCAATGATGTTATAGGCAGGGAAGGAGGGTAAAAATGAGAGGTATAAGCTTATGAGGAGTTTATAGGAGCAACAGGGTCACCATGATATGGGAAACTGATAAAATAGTGAAAAAGTCTCTATAAGGATAATGAAGGTAGTGAGATTTATGAAACTCACAATATTCAAGTAACGTTGTTTTCATACATATAGAACCAATCTATAGTCATCTAAACATAGTGAAAAATACTGATGACTGACAAGTACGATGACGCCCTAGTAGTCAAATTTTGCGGAGGTATATGATGACTTTGGTAGCCGAGTTGTGGTATGTTCTGGGTAGAATCATACGTGTAACCGAGGTATTGAACGTTGCTGCTTAGGTTATTTTGGGTCAACGACCCAATTAAACCGTCTGCAGAGTTTGACGCACCTAGAAATTCTTTGTAAGTTTGCAAGCACGGGGCGTTCAGCAGGATATTGTAATTATACTCTGACTAGGTATAGATCAGCTCGAGCTGTTGGGCCTTATTGATGGTGTTCTCTTCGGATATGGGCTTTTTCTGCACCACATCCTTTGAAATCTCTACGGTGAGAGCTTTTAGGAACAAGTCTAACAAAACTCGATCGTCAAGTTTGGCTTTGCACAAACTACGATTCCGCCACCATTCGAGGAGATGGTCCGAGATATGGACAACAGGGATTTTCCTAAAGTGGGTCAGTAACTCCATTCTAGAATCGTGGTTGATGGGTAAATGAAAATAGGTCAGGAATGCAGTAGCGAGGGCACTAAAGGTTCCATGTGTAGTATAGGCTGCTCCATATACCATTTCCCTGCTACTCTAGTTAGAGTGCGTTGAAATATTCTTAGTCAAATAGTATCATCAACAATGTTGTTCAATGAACACCACATGTGGAAAGTCATAACATGATTTCTAGGGTCTTGCGCTTGCTTCCCTTCAAATTGTGGAATGTACGAAGGGATATTTGTGGGCATGGGAGGCCATATGGGGTTATGTGCAATGGGTTCGTTTGTCAACTTCATTAAATTTGGTAGATTTAATGAAGCTAGAAAAGATGACTGTGAGGTTGTAGCCATTGTGACTTGTGAAAACACAATGTTCTGTTTAGGAATAGGGTTTGTCTGTGACATACCCTACTGTGTGTTCACCTGAAGATTAGGTCTTCCCTTTATATTAATCCTCTGTGATCAATCAATAAAAAAATATGGTTTTTTGATGTTTGCGTATGACACTCAAATCATAGAAGACCTAATCTTCCTCGCACTCTAAAATGTAACTGGGCCTTGAGAAACTATATTGTGAATTCTCGAACAACGTCCCGAAATAACTGGTGACGGCCCCAGTCAACCGAAGAAAATCCACCAAGGTAAGGGTAGAGGATCTAGTGTTGCCTGCACTATCACCTATAGGGAAAGGATGCCCTAATTTTGGCCACTAAGCACCATTGTCCCACGTGAGAGTTTGAGTCTTGGGATTCTTGGTAATTCAGCTACTAGTACAGAGTATCAGATGGGTCAAGTAGCCCTGAATGATATCACACACAGTGGGCCTAAGCCTAACCCCTCTAAATCAGGTCTCTTCTGCGCTCGCATTTTCTTTGTCATGGGTGGATAGGCAGATTTGAAAGTTCCCTAAATAGTAAACTTCTATGTTTCAAGATGAAGACTGACCAAGGTGGCTTATTGGGTGCCTACCCCCTTAGTCCTAACTTAGAATATAAATTCTTTTGTGGCCCCTGTGGGGAGAATTTAGTGAGTTTTGTTAACTTAGTTTTAGGTGTATTTTCTTTACTTAGGGTGTGGATGTGTGCGAAAAAAAGGTGAACAAGCACATAGTTTGAACGTCTAGATATGTGATGATCCTTTTCAAAATACCCTAAGAAAAACATGCATGGATATGGGTCGCTTTCAATTTTTGCTAGTTAATCTATATGATCAACTATAGGGATATGGTGAGTTGTCAATAGGGAGTGTTCATATGCTTTCTTAGGATCACTCGAAGGTGCAAAGTCAACAGAGATTACTTGCTCTTCTTCTGACAATTCGATCCTTGTCTCGAAATCCTAGTGCAAAAATTGAACTAAACTAATGACTTTTACATTAGCAAAATGAAAGAGAACTAACTAAGCATGCATGGACTTGGGCCACTTACTTTTGGCTCATTAACTAGGTTTTTTGGTACCTAAATTCGTAAAACATAAATTATTTTGGAATTCAAGTTGATTTTCCTCCTACTTAAACTATGTGTTAACTTTGCGAAAATCAACTTGAAATAAAAATCACACCTAAACTACTCAAAGAAACTAAAAGTGAGCTTTAACAAGTTGCAGGGAACCTCAAATAGTGTTGGCAGATGTATTATGGGATGCCAGTCACTTTTACAAGAAAGAAAAGATGGAAATAGTGGAAAAAATCCAACTTCTGGTTTCCATGCAGAAAAATCTAAAACAGGCGTGAAGGCCACGCGCAGGTCACCTCTAAACGCACGCACAGGGGCACGTCTGTCTATAAGAAAGACACACAATTTTCTTGCAAAGTAATTTTTGGGGATCTCTTCAGCTTCAGCCTGTCACTAGGGATGAACTAGGCAATGAAGGAGAGAAAGGGGGTAGTTCCAGCACAACTCCAAAACAAAGATAGAGGTCTGTGCAAAAAGGCACAACCATATAAACTTGGAAATAAAATTTAGTGGAGTTGCCAATCCCGTGTTAGTGTGTTTGGCGCATGAATGTACCAAATCACACTTTCTTAAGAGGGGTGGTTTTTCCCTCTTAAGTTATTGGTCATAGGAAAAAAAATATATGGAGTCAAGAAAGTTAGTGGAACATGCTAAAACATAAACATACTAGATAGATAAATATCATGCATATTCAAACATAAAAACTAAACCAAAACTAAAGAAAATAAAACAAAATCTCCAAATAGAGTCAAACAACTTCAATAATCCAAACGACGGCGCTTACATCCCCTCTTATTGAGTGTGTTAGGGTCCTATAATAATATGATTCATAATTTTTTAATTGAATTTAACTAGTCTTGTAATATGTACATACATTGCTTTCTGCAAGTTGTTTTCCCATATTAGAAAATAAAAAATGAAAAGAGGCTAAAATTCCTAAAATAAAAATCAAAGGAATTGAAAGAAAAAAAGATAAAAAAAGAATAGAAAAAACAGAACCGAAAAAAAGAGAGATAAGAATAAGACATGAACGTGATGCAAGTCAAAATACCACTATTAGTTACTTTTACTGCAAATAAATATTATGTGCAGCTTGTTCAAAATTTCATAATCCATGATGAGTTAAATAGTTTAATCTTAACTTTTTCATGCTTTAAATTTCATGTTTATAGAGAGAGAATAAATATCTTGTCAAACATTTTAAACTTGAAAAATCAATACTTAGGTATAGAATAAATGAAGAACTCAATAGTTTAATCTGAGCCCTTGGATGAAATAAGGTTAGAAATAGATAGTTTTCTATTTTTAAAAAAATGGATTAGGGTTTGCAAGCTCAAATTCACCCATGCAAATAAAGGAAAAAAATGGTAGAATAAATCATGGCTAGGTAGAAAGCAGTTACACAAAGCATGGATAAACATCATCTGGAAAATTACTAATTTCCCTCACCACAATGTGCTCTAGTACTAAAAACCTTCAGTTATAAAGACTCAAAGCATTTCTATGACTTCTAGTGGGACTGGACCCACATTTTAATGATTGATTGGCACTAAGTATTGGATCATAACTCATTAAAAAACCCTTCCCCTTCATAAAACCCCTTTTTTGTTAAAATTATTATGTTGGGCATCACAATGAAGAAATTCCATCTAAGAATCATATTTTACACTTTCCTTAGTGTATTTGCTATTCCCGCATTCATTTCATATTAACATTTAACTTATAAATTAAAAACCTTTATATACCCTCATCCCATATTAATTAAATCCTTTATATTAAATAAACCCAACCCATATTTTATGTTTATCCTATGGTTTAATTTCTGCATGTGATATATTTCCCACTCCCCATAGGTTTAAAACTATCCTCTTATATATTAAATCCACCTAATGTTTTACATTACACCTATATATAGCTCATTTTCTATATAAAACATTAAAACCCGCCCCAATGTGGAATTTACACATATATTCATTACATTGGCTGTGTAAAACATTAAACCCACCTATCCCATTAACATTAGAACTTTATGTTAAAACTTAGTTTTAATGTAAAATTTCAAAATCTCGCCACATAAAAGAATTGCAGGCCCCACGCTCATTACCTAGGAACTAAGCTACTTAATTCTGACCGTTCGCATCTCCCCGCTTAATCCAATGGCCCAGAATCCCCATCGAAAATTCAATAGCGCAGTCATTAAAAAAATTAAGATTTGCGATATGAGTAGTTTTGTACCACTCTCTCTCATCCACGCGTCCGTTTTATATTGGATCACATCCTTCGGAGAAATACTAGATACCACTTTTTGTCAATATGATAACCTCTTAGGCGTAAATTGCCCCCGCACCTAAACTGCTTCCCATTTGAAATGACTCTTATTAAATGAAAATACTGTTCAAATCCAAATTCTTTATAAAACACCAAATTTTACATGTTTCAACCTTTCTGTTGCGTTTTCTACTCATAGATCGTTCCCAACTGATAAAAAGTTGTTGACGCCATTGTTTTCATGCAAAACACAACAAAACTCATCCGATTTTAGTGTTGCAAATGCTCAAAACCTCCAATTTGCATTAAAAAGACCTCAGTAAGCTTTTGAAAGCTTCCAACTCCCAACAAACCCCTTTTTCGAGTCAAATTCCTAAATTTACAGGTATTTTTCAAGAAAAATACCTATCCCTTCATTTGAAAATAACTATACTTCTGAATTCAAGTCTTCTTATAAGCCTGTTTTCCTGAGGAAAAGCCTTATTGCCTCCAAAATTCATATGTGCTGCAAACCCTGAGAATTTCACATTTTCTGAAGACTATAATCTATTTTTAAGCAAATTAAAGAGAATTTAGCCATCTGCAAACCTTTAGAAACCCTATGAATGATTCAAAGCCTTTTTATAGTGCTCAGAAACCCTTTGTGCATGAATTTAACTATTTTATGGTTGTTTCATCAAAGAAAAGTGCAGTATTAAACCCTTGTTAGCCTTTCCTGAAGTCTATAAAAGGTTAAGAAATTGATTTTAAAGAAAAATTGATAGTTTGAGTTAGAGAAACCTAGATTTTATGTGTTTCAGTCCAAGAGAAGCATTTATTATACTAAAAATACCTTTTGTAAACAGTGTAATCTTATGGAAGTTTGTCAAAAACCTAAAAACAAAGTTTTTAAGATCAAGAGTGTTAAATTGTTAAAAACAAACCTATCAATGGGATCTAAAAGCACAATTTTCATTAATCCACTACAAACCCTTGTTGTATATTTTTAACATACCCCATTGGTTGATGTAGATTAAAAAATCATTGATCCAGTAACTGAATTTAACCTTCTCTAGCTCCACTGTTGGAGCCAAGATAAATCTTTGGAGCAAGTAGATGAAGTACTTGTTTGGGAGTCCAATTTTCCCAAATATGTAGTTCCCCACACACATCAATGCCCCGAGGTCATCAGATTGTGTCAAACTCACTATTCCCCAAATCAAAGAGCAATTGTCAATGTTGAGAAAGAAGTATTATTTACTATCACTGTTGAATCCATAAACCAAATGTTTCAGTTGCAACCAAAGCCTAATGCATTCCCTTTGTCTATTGAGGCTCTTAAAAATTTTTATCCAGATTTATACATTCCTAAAAGATTTCAATGCATGCCCTCTGGATTCTACTGTGAAAGTTGCAGAAGAATTAATAAAGAAGAAAAATGTTGATATTGCAGCACTAAAAAAAAATTTGAAATTACCGCTGACAAAGCATCCACAGGCTAAGGAAATTGTACAGGAAGCAAACCAAAAGGATGAGATGATGAATCTCATATTATAGATGACAGCACAAATCAAGGAAATGGAGATTGAGATGGACAAGCTAGTCCATGAAAAGTAAGCTGCAAAGACCCAAATGTCCCTCCTACAGTAATTCCTATGGTGACCACAATAGTCCCATCCACTTTAGCAGAAGAATTCGCTCCAAAGGTTCTATTGGCCACAATAATTCCAGTAACTTCCTCTACTACTTCTTCCACTAAGTCTTCTACTTCAGCAGTTCAATAGTCAAATGAGACCAGCAAATTGATAAAGGAAATGGAAGAAATTTCCATACAAACGAATGAAATCAACAGATTAAAAGAGAAAATCAAGAATCTTGAAGATGCCAAGAAATTAGCACAAATAAATGCTAAAACATAAGAGAAAAAAGCTAAGAGATTAAGTAAACAGTTAAAGAAGTTGGAAACAGAGTTGACCTTAAAAGGGCCCAAGGCATATATCAAAAATCAACTATGGTCCAATGTCATTGAATCAGTCAATGATACTTGGCCATCAATACAAGCGCTATATTAACAGAAGGATGTGCTAAAAGTAGCTAGAGAAGCAATACAAAAGACCAAAGATGAATTGGGCACCAAACCTAAAGAAGAATTGGAAATTATTAAGTTCCTCAATACTAAAAACAAGAAAGAATTGGATGAAATAGGAGTAAATGATAGGACAGAAACAATTCTTGAGGTAAGAAAAGTACTTTCCAAGAAAAAAATAATGAAACAGTTGGAAGAAAAGTATCAAAATATGGACATGGCCATCACTAGATTCATGGTTAAATTTGACACTTTAAGGCAAAAAGGCCTTCCAAATATTCTATTTATCAATTATAAATTGTTGAAACAAGAAGATTATAATAAAAAGATAAGGGAATTTTCCAAAGAACAGGTGAGCAAATCAGATTGGCAAGGGATTCCAACAAGTAAAGTTTTGCACAAAAGAATTGAAAATCTGTTTTATTTACAACATGAGGTAAAACACCTTTTTGTGGTCAAGCCAAATTTTGTAAGATATACAGAAGCAGATGATAACTTCAGGAAACCCATGAAGATCAAATTACCAGAGGAATAATTCTGGGAGAAACTTACAGATTTACTGTAAAAATAGTTTGCAGTAAGAAAGGATAAAAACAAAGTTGTTGTTTTTTACTACACAGTAAACATATTTTTAGGCAGTAAAACAATTTTCAGAGGTTAAAGTGTATTAGAGGTTAAAGTGTATCAACAATCAAAGAGTATCATAAGAAAGAGAAAGTTCTAAAAAAATATTGAAGATCAATTTCCAGCGTGAGGGACGCCTCAACTAGCCAGCTGCAGCCTAAATCCAACAACATACTATTTAATTTCAATAAATAGGACATCTTGCAAATTGTTAGGCAGCTGTCACTATATTTTTGTAAAAAAATATTTTATTTTCCAAGAAACATTTATAAGACTGTTCTAGGATAATTTGTACTACTTTTTGTATAAATACTTCATTATTTGAAGTATTAGTGTGGATTAATTGCTGAATATTTCTATAGCTGTTATATTCTAAACCTAAGGGTTTTTGTAATCAAGTTCAAGTCAGAAGACTGGATCTCAAGCAATAAAGCATCATATTATTGGATTCATGTGTTGGGCCACTGAACTGAAGTATTTTTTAATGTTATTTGTCAATTTTCTTATGCTTTTCATCCATTCATGCATGTGTTCTAAATTTTAATGTGAAATCAGGAATTGTTATATCAAAATTTGTTAAAAGCACTCTGTTATTGACTGGTTTTCATTTAAATTTTTTCTGTTGATATCCGGACTAGGGAACCCCTAATTTCTCCCTAATTTCGATTAACCTCTCCCTTTTCACTCCTTATCCGGATCAAATAATTCTTAATTGATCTTTATCTCGATTGGAACCATCTCACCCTCAACCTTTGAAGATCTGAAGTGACTCTACTATCTTGCCCAATGAAAATTTGACTTTAGACCTTGATCCTGATCTATCTGCTTGACACATTGAATCCATCTGCCCAATGGATTACATATTCACAACTATCCATCTCATTAAGTGATTTTTCCACCAAAACAAATCAAAACCCCAAAACCAATTTTCCCTATATAACTAGCCTAAAATCAGATATAAAAACAAAGTTAAATCTTATACAGAGAGCCCTCTTTGAGCCTTAGGAAGGCTAGATCCTAAAGCTTAAAATTAGGTTTGTGGTTACCTCTAATATTATTTAAACTATAAATCAAAATCTCACAACTTTGGGAATTATTAGAGAGATAACATACTGGCGACTCCACTTGGGAACTAGCCAATCCTCAGCTTTAAAATAGATCTTAAAGGAAATATTTTCATTATCCTTTCACCTTAATACTATTTTAATAAGTTGTGAGTATATTTTCATAAAAAATTGTAATTCTGGCTTCTAGAAGAGTCTATTATACCAGGTCAAATCCAGATCCACAACCTGCTGTTATAGTAGGTAATATTGATAGAATTGGAAAAAATAATAAAAGAGTAGAGGATTTAGGTAATAAAGTTTCCTTAGTGAGAAAAAATTCCCTTCCAAAACAATTATCAAGTATACAAGACATAGAATTTGATTTAAATTTTGAACATTATTTATTCAGAAACAAATCAGAAAGTGACTTAAATAGTACTGTTATAGATCCTGATTTTATTTCATTTCTTGAAACTAAGCAGGAAGTTGTTTCAGTAGATTCTGAATCAAATATTTTTTAGGTTTATGATAAACTTCATGTAATAAATGCTACTAAAGGAAATAGACGAAGCTATTTTTCAACATTCAGTTGAATTAAGTGCTTTATCAGCCTATACCCCCAAGCCCTCTACCACTCATTTAGATAACAGCCTTATAGAATCTGAAGGTTCATCTCTATTTACCACTACATCATCCATGATTTCCGCCACACTATATTCCACAGATCCATTTGTTCCTAAGCAGCCATTTCAACCTAGAGTATTATTCCCATCCTCCACCACCTCAGCTCCATCCACTAGTTTTTCTTATGCATTTTCCAATACATCATTCCCATTCCCAAGAACCTTTTCATATCTCCCAACTTCATATTTTTGTTCCTCAACCACATTTTCCAGTACATCTTCTTATATCCCAATCTCATCTGCAAGTTCTTTAACTACATCAGCAAGTACTTCTAGTTCTACCCCAAGTACTTCCAACATACCTCCTAGCCAAGCTAGAATTCAAGCCATGGCTGCTAGATATGATCCCTTGGTACTTCTAGCCTAGTTACATGACATGCCCTAGGATTATCAAAGAAAAATACCTCAATTTGATGCAACCACTCAATATACTACCCAACAACATGTTAATAAGATGACAGACTATTTTGAACTTCATGAAATAGATGAGTCTGATGTCCAAATGAGTCTTTTTGCTCAAACATTAACTGGTGAGGTAAAAAAATGGTTTAAAGGTTTAAATGCTAGTAGTATAGATGATTTAGAAATTTTTCATAGATTATTTATTAATAAATGGGAAAAGAAGAAAAACCCACTACAAGTCTTATTTGAATTTGAAAGCATAAAAAGAGCACCTAATGAAACAGTTCAAGATTATTGTACTAGCTACAACAACATTTATAATTCAATTCCTGCTAATCTTAAGTCTCCTTCATATTCTATTCTTCTCAAATTCCCTTATGGATTTGATAGATACATAGCCTATCAATTGAGAGAGAGGAATCTTGAAACTTTAGAGCAGATGCAAAGTAATGTTGTTAGTGTATAAGCAAATTTGTTGGCTAGAAAAGCGAGACTAAGAAATGAAAGAAGAGTGACAATAAAAGAAGAAACATCTAGTTTATATTTAAAAATAGATCAATTAGAAAAAACACTAGAGAGAGTGATGGATAGGTTATATAATATGGAAAGAAAGCCACAATGGGATAATCAACAACAAATTATAAATCCCAATTTTAGGAAAAACACCAGCACTAGAAAATCTAGAGAATCAGCACCTGACCAAACAATAAGACCACCTTTCCAAGAGAACTATGCTCAAATTTCTCATCAAAATGAAGATGATGAAGACACCATAAATCTAATGGGTATTAAGGATGATAACACCATCTTGTTGGAAATATTGTCATTGATGGCAAAAGATGTGGCAAAGGAATTGGAATCTAAATGTAGCAGAGAAGAATAGAGAAAGAATGCATATATAGTTTGAGCTATAGAGAGCAGTATCGGTCAAAGAACAGAGATAAGCAGTGAATTGAAGCAGAGTTGTCTAGAGACAGAGGAATAGAAAACCTAGCAAATTGAGAAGAATGAGTGAAACTCTCATTCATTCGTATACGGTGATGAGGGATTGGTTCTAAACTCTCCATGATTTATATTCAGCAGAATATTTGAGTTTCTGTGGAAATTTGTGAAATCATGTGTTACTGATAGATGGGATTATGCCCGTATAGACAGCTTGAATTATGAAAAGCGTGAATGTGTTGCTCAGAACATCTAGATTCTGTGGAAGGAGGAGATTTGTGAAGTTGTATACGATATCGAGTTGCTAAGGGCACGGTACAATGATCCACGGACGGGGTCTATGTATACGTATTTATTATATATATATATATATATATATATATATATATATATATATATATATATATATATATATATATATATATATATATATATATATATATATATATATACATATATATATATATATATACATATATATATATATATATATATATATATATATATATATATATATATATACACACACATAACCTGAGTTACATTAACATATTCACGAAGGAAGATCAATTAAATCACAGTTATGTTTTTAAAGAATCACGTGCGGAATGAACAGTGAAAGCGGATTTTGGTTTTCATCGCACCACCATTCGACGATAGGTGGTATTTCCTGGATAGGGAGAAATTCTATAGAACGGGCGACACGCGTCCCTGTACAATTTTACAAAACCACTTTTCACTATGCGCTATTGCGCGTTATAGTTCGACCCAGGACGCCCAGCGATATCGTTGAGTGCCATTGATCTGGGAAGGGGTCATCGAACGGTCATCATTTGTTGAATATGCACAAAGATTAACACAGGTACAGCGGGCCATCGCGCGTTAACGTTCGGCATCGGAGGTCAAGCGATATGAATATACGCCGTTGATCTTGGAGGCTCGCGATCTAACGGTGATTGGGCAATGGACTTGCGTGAAGTTTCTCTTGGTACGGTCGGCATATTTGTGGGCCCGGGGTCAAAGGTTTACCATAGTATTTGAAAGAATTGGATATTTCTATAAAGTCTGAGGGGTTAAAACTTTTGATATAAGGCTTGAGTTTTAAATATATCTATTTGTCGAAATTGATAAATAAATTAAAAAGAAGAAATAAAAAAAAATCCCCGTGCGTAAGCTAAAGGAATACCATTAGCGGATTAATGGATTTTGTCTCATGGTTTTACTAAAGGCAAAACTATATAAGGAGAAGGAAAATAGAGAACAAGGGGGCAAGCGAAAGAGTTGAGGAAAAACGAATCTCTTTAGAGATATCTGTAGAAACTCTGATATATCTGAATCTATGGCGCACCCGCGAATATGATTGATCAAGACCTTTAGATCAGAGGATGATTAATTCCTAGTTCAATTAACAGACAGAATCACAAAGAACGTATAAGGGTTGGGAATGAATACTTCACTCTGAAGTATATCTGTATGGAATGGGTAACAGATTGTTGAATTAAGGATGCACCTCTGAAGAAATAAATATGGTGGCCTGCAAGGTATGGTGTGTGAAAGTGGATGAAGTGTGATCCACAATAAATCTGAGGGTCGAAGCCTTCAGTGAGGGGGTTGTAGCTCCCTTCCAGTGGTAGCTGGTAAATGAGAGCAGGGGGTCGTAGCTCCCTTCCAGGATAGGCTGGTAAACGAGAGAAGGTTGTAGCCTTCTGCAGGTGGGTGCCTGCATGCTGGTATAAGTCTGCACCATCATATATTGTAAGAAGTTTTTCTCTATAATAAATATTGAAGATTGAGATTACAGCAGCAGTGGTTTTCTCCCGAATTGGGTTTCCACCTTAAATCTTGGTGTTCATATGTGTTATGGTTTTTTCTGTTATTTTTTTCATGCTTAATTCTTATCTGATGAAATGCTCTAAGAAAGACATAATAAGATATCTGGACATTCATATTGGATGCAGTATTGTAACATATGGTTTTAAGTGAAAGAGAAGAAAATTGTTCAGCCCTAAATACTAATTCACCCCCCCCCCCCCCTCTCAGTATTTTTCCCAACAATTGGTATCAGAGCAGGTCCTTCTGAAAAAGCTTAGCCGCTAGAAGGAAGATCAAGCAAGATGAGCAATCAAGATGGAACAACATCTATCATGCCTCCACTCTTCAACGGAAACAATTTAATCTTCTGGAAAACAAGGATGAGATCCTATCTTCAGTCTCTAGGATCAGAGGTATGGGCAATTGTTGAACAATGTTATCAATATCCAGCTACAGTACCAACTGATCCAACGGAAAGAAAGAATTATGAAACAAATGCAAAGGCGGTCAATGCTCTATTGGGAAGTCTAACTGAATCATAATTTGTCAAAGTCATGCAGCTGAATACAGCAAAGGAAATATGGGACAAAATCATTCTGAGTTATGAAGGTGATGCAAAGGTAAAAAGTGTTAAACTCCAAACTCTCAGAATTCAATATGAGAATCTAAAAATGGATAATGAGGAAAGAATTGCCAATTTATTTTTACGTATTGATGATATTGTAAATCGTATGAGAAATCTGGGAGAAACAATAACTGAATCTACATTGGTTGAGAAAGTCTTAAGGTCACTAACAACAAAATTTGAGTCAAAAGTTTCTGCTCTTGAAGAAAAGCAGGATTTTCAAAACCTTACTGTGGTACAACTTCATGGCATACTAAATGCATATGAAATGAGAAGAGGAGGACCATCTAAAGTCAAAGAAGCAGCCTCTGGAACTTCTACAAAAGAAAAGGAAGTACAAAAAACAGAAGGATCAAGATATATCTCAGAAGAAGATGAGATAAACTTTGTAAAGAAACTTCAACTTGGCACAGAACGGTTCAGAGGTAAGCTTCCTTTCAAATGTTTTGATTGTGGAAGAGTTGGTCATTATGCTGCTAAATTTCCTTATAAAGAAACACATAAAAAGGGGAAGGAAGTAGAAATAAGGAATAAGAATCATTTTAGCACTAGAAAGAGTTACTATACTCATGAATACAGTGATGGGTTATCTGATAGTGAGGGAGAATGTGAACAAGATCTTAGACTTCTCATGGAATTTGAAAATGAATCTACAGAAGAAAAGGATACTTTTGAGGATACTCTAGAAGACAGTGATTTTCTTGTCGAAAAAAATAAACTCAAAATTTGCTTAGAAGAGAGTAAAATAACCATAGAAACTCTGAAAAATCAGCTTGAAGAAAAAGAGAGACACAATGAGAAATTGGAGTGTGAAGTAGTAGATCTAAGAAAAGAACTTGAGAAAGTAAAAACTCTGAATCTCAGATTTGCTAAAGGGTCTGAAACCTTAGATGAGATTATCAAGGTACAACGTTCTCCTCTTATAAAGACAGGTCTTGGATATGTTGGAGAATCTTCTCAGGCTTCAACACCAAATTATCTAAAAGCAGTTACAGCTGGTTTACAATATGCTGCCACTCAGCAAGGGAATAAAGAATCTCTACAGGTAAAGCATGATCATCTCAATTCAAGGAACACTAACAGGAATGTCTTTCAAAGAAACACCAATCAACAGGTAAGTTCATATAGAAGATCTTATGATCGCAGAAAATTATTCTTCAATGGACAATGTTTCTCATGTCACAATTTTGGTCATAAAGTTGTTCAATGTGTAGCATATAAAACTATCATGACAAGAGAAGCAAGAAAGAAAAGGATTGATATTGAAACAAAGAAGAATACCTATAACAACTTTTCTCCTCTTCAAAATGAAGTTGAATGTGCTTATTGCAATAACTTTGGCCATGAAGAATCTGAATACAGGAGAAAAGTTCAGCCAAAAGAACATGTTCCTTCAAGCTCCAAAGTATGGAAAAAGAAGGAACTACAGGTTGAAAATTGTGGCATAGTGTTATTTGCAGAAGATGAAGAAAACCAATGGTACATTGATAGTGGATGCTCAAGACATATGACAGGTGATACAGACAAACTTATTGCATATAGTGCTCTAGAAAAGGAAAAGAATGTTACATTTGGAAATGATACTCCTCCGATCATTAAGGGAAAAGGGTCTGTTTTTCTAAAAGAAAAGGTGAAAGCTAATGAAGTCATGTATGTGGATGGATTAAAGCATAACCTGTTAAGTGTAAGTCAAATGTGTGATCAAGGAACTGAATTTGTCTTTAGTTCAAAAGAATATGTGGTACGTGATCTTGATACAGGTAAAGAAATTATAAAAGGGAAAAGACTCCAAACAACCTGTATATATTGAATAACTGCAAAGAACAATGTTATTTGAGTAAATCTTTAGAAAAATGGCTATGGCATAGAAGGTTGGGGCATCTGAGATTTTCTCAAATCAACAAATCAAGCAGACTTAAAGCTGTTCGTGATCTTCCCAATATCACTCCACCTGAAAATATCATATGCAAATCTTGCCAATTCGGTAAGCAAACCAGAGTACAATTCAATGCCAAGGAAGGATCATCAAGTAGGCCTCTTGAACTCATTCATACAGACATATGTGGACCTATGAGGAAAAATTCACCACATGGTGAAGAATACTACATCTTATTCATTGATGATTTCTCTATAATGTGTTGGATTGGGCTGCTTAAACACAAAGATGAAGCATTTGAGAAATTTCAAATCTTCAAAGCACTAGTTGAGAATGAATTAGATCTAAAAATCAAGTGTCTCAGATCTGATCGAGGAGGAGAATATGCATCAGATGAATTCTTTGAATTTTGTGAACAACATGGCATAAAAAGACAGTTTTCTGTAGCTGGAACTCCACAACAAAATGGTGTTGCAGAAAGAATGAATAGAACTGTTCAACAAATGGCTAGAGCTATGCTCGATGATTCCGGAACACCTGACACATTTTGGAGAGAAGCAGCACATACAGCAGTAAAAATTCTCAACAAGGCACATGTTCGTGTAAATAGTGATAGAACTCCATATGAACTCTGGTATCGTAAACCTCCCACTGTAAAGCATTTTAGAATTTTTGGAAGCAAATGCTTTATCAAGAATAATGATGAAAAACTTGGAAAGTTTCAACCCAGAGCAGATGAAGGAATATTTCTTGGTTACTCCTCTAGGAGTAGGGCATATAAATGTTAAAATAAAAAACTTCGGAAGATTGTTGAATGTATTGATGTTGTTATTGATGAGTCTCCTGCAGTTCCAAAAGAAGAAAAGCAAACAACAGATGAAGATGATGATGACACATATCCTTCTACTTCAAATAAGAATGATATAGACAGTGAACCCAATGAAGAACCCGAAGATGATTTATCTGAAAAAGCTCCATCTAGATATGTTCAAAAGAATCATCCAGAATCTCAAATTTTGTGAGAAAAAGGATCAGGTGTACAAACAAGAAGGACTCTTGCAGGATCTTCTAGCAATTTGGCATTTCTGTCCACTACTAAACCGCACAATGTCAGTCAAGCCTGCAAAGATGATTGTTGGATTCAAGCCATGAATGAGGACATTTATCAAATTGAGAAGAATCACACTTGGGAATTAGTACCAAGACCTCAGGACAAAAATGTCATTGGAACTAAATGGATATTCAAAAATAAGTTAAATGAGAATGGGGATGTTATAATAAATAAAGCTAGACTTGTGTGCAAAGGATACACTCAACAAGAAGGTATTGACTTTGAAGAAACTTTTGCTCCTGTAGCCAGACTCGAAGCCATAAGAATGTTTCTTGAATTTTCAAGCTTCTAACAAATCAAAGTTTATCAAATGGATGTTAAATCTGCTTTTCTCAATGGTTATCTAGAAGAATAAGTGTATATAGAACAACCAGAAGGATTCATTTTGGGAAATGATGAAAAACTTGTTTGTAAACTTAAAAAGGCTCTATATGGTCTCAAACAAGCTCCAAGGGCATGGTACTATCGTCTGGACAAATATCTTCATCAACAAGGATTTTCAAAAGGGTTTGTTGATAGCAACTTATACACAAAAACAGAGAATGACAGACTATTTATTGTGGTAGTATACGTTGATGATATTATTTTGGGAAGTAATGGAAAGTCTATGAGTCAGAAATTTTCTTCTGATATGTAGCAAGAATTTGAAATGTCTTTACTTGGGGAGCTAACATTCTTTCTTGGATTGCAAGTGCAACAAGCAACATATGGCATTTTCTTATCACAAGAAAAATACCTCAAGCAAATCCAGAAGAAGTATGGCATGGAAGATTGCAAACATGTAAGTACAGCAATGATAACTGGATGTAATCTCAGTTCTACTGATGATTCCCCCATGGTGAATCAACCAGAATACAGATCTATGATAGGAAGTCTACTTTATCTCACTGGGACAAGACCATACATTATGCATGCAGTTGGGATTGTTGGACGATTTCAAGCCAATCCAAAAGAGTCTCACCTTCAGGCTGTGAAAATAATATTCAAATATTTACAAGGAACTCAAGATTTTGGACTGTGGTATCCAAAGAATGCTGATCTTACTCTTCATGCATACACTGATGTAGATTGGGTTGGAAGTGTTGATGATCGGAAAAGCACTAGTGGTGGTGCATTCTATATGGGGACCCGGTTAGTATCTTGGTTCAGCAAGAAGCAAAGCTCCATTGCCTTATCTACAGCAGAAGCAGAATATGTGGCAGCAGCATCATGTTGCACTCAACTTCTCTGGATGATGCAAACCCTACAAGAATTTCAAATCAAATGTTCACCCCCTATCTCCATTATGTGTGATAATACAAGTGTCATCAGTATCTCAAAGAATCTTGTCATGCATTCCAAAACCAAGCACATTCCCATCAAGTATCACTTCTTACGAGAACAAGTGCTTGAACAAAAGGTGAAATTGGAGTATGTTTCCTCCAAAGAAAAAGTTGTTGATATATTTACTAAACTTCTACCCAGGGAAGCATTCGAATATCTCAGACAAAAACTGGGAGTAGTCTCTGCCATGTAGAGGATCAGGTCTAATTAAATTCAGAAGATTAAAATGGTTGTAAGGTGTTGTTGGGCATCATTGAATGCACAGGCTAAGGGGGAGCATTGGTCATATGAAAAGGATGCATTGTTGGCATTTATAAGTCATCTTGTTATTTTATGAAGATACAACATGATCTCAGGGGGAGCATGGTATCATCAACTCTTTGCCATTGATGTCAAAGGGGGAGGAAAAGCAACAAAGGGTTTCTATAAGTTTTTCAGAGGACAAGTATTGCCATCAATGCCAAAGGGGGAGATTGTTGGAAATATTGTCATTGATGGCAAAAGATGTGGCAAAGGAATTGGCATATAAATGTAGCATAGAAGAACATAGAAAGAATGCATCTATAGTTTGAGCTATAGAGAGAAGTATCAGTCAAAGAACAGAGACAAGCAGTGAATTGAAGCAGAGTTGTCCAGAGACAGAGCAATAGAAAACCTGGCAAATTGAGAAGAATGAGTGAAACTCTCATTCATTCGCATATGGTGATGAGGGATTGGTTCTAAACTCTCCATGATTTATATTCAGTAGAATATTGGAGTTTCTGTGGACATTTGTGAAATCATGTGTTACTGACAGATGGGATTATGCCCGTATAGACAGCTTGAATTATGAAAAGCGTGAGTGTGTTGCTCAGAACATCTAGACTCTGTGGAAGGAGGAAATTCGTGAAGTTGTATATGATATCGGGTTGCTAAGGGCACGATACAGTGATCCACGGACGGGGTCTGTGTATACAGGGCGTATTATATATATATATACATAACCTGAGTTACATTAACATATTCACGAAGGAAGATCAATTAAATCACAGTTATGTTTTTAAAGAATCACGTGCGGAATGAACAGTGAAAGAGGATTCCGGTTTTCATCGCACCACCATTTGATGATAGGTGGTATTTCCTGGATAGGGAGCGATTCCATAGAACGGGAAACACGTGTCCCTATACGATTTTACAAAACCACTTTTCACTATGCGCCATCGCGCGTTATAGTTCGACCCAGGACGCCCAGCGATATCGTTGAGCGTCGTTGATCTGGGAAGGGGTCATTGGACGGTCATCATTTGTTGAAGATGCGCGAAGATTAACACAGATACGGTGGGCCATCGCACGTTGACGTTCGGCATCGGAGGTCAAGCGATATGAATATACGTCGTTGATCTTGGAGGCTCGCGATCTAACGGTGATCGGGAAATGGACTTGCGTGAAGTTTCTCTTGGTACGGTCGGCGTATTTTTGGGCCTGGGGTCAAAGGTTTACCATAGTATTTGAAAGCGTTGGATATTTCTATAAAGTCCGAGGGGTTAAAACTTTTGATATAAGGCTTGTGTTGTAAATAATCTATTTGTCGAAATTGATAAATAAATTAAAAAGAAGAAATCAAAAAAAGCCACGTGGGTAAGCTAAAGGAATACCATTAGCGGATTAATGGTTTTTGTCTCATCGTTTTACTAAAGGCAAAACTATATAAGGAGAAGGAAAATAGAGAACAAGGGGGCAAGCGAAAGAGTTGAGGAAAAACGAATCTCTTTAGAGATATCTATAAAAACTCTGATATATCTGAATCTATGGCGCACCTGTGAATATGATTGATCAAGACCTTTAGATCAGAGGATGATTAATTCCTGGTTCAATTAACAGACGGAATCACAAAGAACGTATAAGGGTTGGGAATGAATACTTCACTCTGAAGTATATCTGTATGGAATGGGTAACAAATTGCTGAATTAAGGATGCACCTCTGAAGAAATAAATGTGGTGGCCTGCAAGGTATGGTGTGTGAAAGTGGATTAAGTGTGATCCACAATAAATCTGAGGGTCGAAGCCTTCAGTTAGGGGGTTGTAGCTCCCTTCCAGTGGTATCTGGTAAACGAGAGCAGGGGTCGTAGCTCCCTTCCAGGATAGGCTGGTAAACGAGAGAAGGTTGTAGCCTTCTACAGGTGGGTGCCTGCGTGCTGGTATAAGTCTGCACCAGCATATATTGTAAGAAGTTTTTCTCTATAATAAATATTGAAGACTGAGATTACAGCAGCGGTGGTTTTCTCCCGAATTGGGTTTCCACCTTAAATCCTGGTGTTCATATGTGTTATGGTTTGTTCTATTATTTTGTTCATGCTTAATGCTTATCTGATGCAATGCTCTAAGAAAGACTTAATAAGATATCTGGACATTCATATTGGATGCAGTACTGTAACATATGGTTTTAAGTGAAAGAGAAGAAAATTGTTCAGCCCTAAATATTGATTCACCCCTCCTCTCAGTATTTTTCCCAACACATCTTTCTTACACAAGAATACCAGGAGTTATATGATTTACAACAACTGCAATTAGATTCTGATGAGTCATTTGATTATAAGCAAGGTTATGAGTTTTCTATCAATGAAGTACATAAGCAATATAACCTTAGGAGCAAGAAAAACATAAAACCTTCTACTAAGAAATTTGTTCAAACACAAACAAAGAAAATAGTAGAGGCTCCCACCGCTAAAGTTCTGCAAATTCTCCCTAGGGAAAACAAGAAAAACTTTAGTTTATCTCAAAAAGATTCAAATCCTAAAATTTCACCTAGTCCCAAAATTATTGACATCACAGATGATGTTGTCCAAAAATCAACAAATTCACTAAAATCTGCTACTGTAAAGACAACTAATTCTACTAAAACAACAATTTTAGACTCTAAAACACCTATTGATGACCCAAAATCAACTGATCCAAAAGCTGCCACTGCTAAAGCAGCTGTTGAAAATACAAAATCTTCAAAAACATCTACTGCTTCTCAAACTATTCCTAAAAAGAAAACTAAAAATAGTAAGTCAGTAGAAACACAAATAGAGAGTGAGAAAACAGTTGTAGAAAAAGAAGACAAACCTACCCAAACTACAATTAATAAAGAAGAGATAATTCAGTTAGGAAAATAACAAGCTCCATTTAATATCCAAGCTGAAATTGCCAAATTAAAAATACCAATTCCTTTGACAGAATTGGTAAAATATGATTTATACAAAACACCTATCACTGAAACTTTGAATATGAATGAAGGAGAGGATTCAGTAAAATTGAGTGATGATCAACCTGAATTAATTTTTGGTCCTGATGTTAATGGAAAACACCAAGATGGAGTAGTTTCATTATATTACATTAGCTTAATTGTTCATGATCAGATATTACATAATGAAATCTTGGATTCAGGGGCTTCACACAATTTAATGCCAAAAGAAATAATGGAAACCCTGAATTTAGATATCACTAGGCCTTTCAAAGATCTATTTATCTTTGATTGCAGCAAAGTAAAATGTTTAGGTTTGATTAAAGATTTATGTGTTACTTTAGTTCAATATCCTTGTAAAAGAATAGGCATTGACATTCTAGTAGCTGACATCCCTCCCGAGTATGGAATTATCTTATCTCGCTCATGGGGAGCTAAATTACAGGGATCTCTACAACTTGATATGTCATATGCAACGATATCATTTTTTGGCCAACCAAAGAAACTCTACAGAGAAACATTGATGAAGTATGTGGTGAGTAGTGTGGAAATACCAAAAAATTATCCTATTTACTCTAAACCTACTTACATGGATTCATTCATTCTATGTACCTCTGAAACTGGAACTGAAAATAATACTGAACTAAAAGAGAAAAATGAAGCACCAGACAGTGAAAACATCTTTCATGAATCATTATGACACCTAGATTTTGATGGATTAGTCAATAAATTAGGAGCAGGAGTAGGTGTTTGGATACATAATATGGAAAACAATCATGCAGAAGGTCATGCTTTTAGACTAAATTTTAAATGTACCAACAACATGGTTGAATATGAAGATATTATATTAGGGCTGCAGATTGTTAGGAATTTAGGAGGTAAAAGAGTGTCAATTATGGGAGATTTAGAGTTAATTGTGAAACAGATAACTAGATAATATTCTATTTATAATCCAAGATTAAGCCGATATAGAGACAATACTTTAGATTTAATTAAGGAACTGTTAGAATGTTATTTTTCTGTAATACCAGGAAAACAGAAAATACAGGCTCACTACTTAGCAAATTTTGCTAGTATCTATAATCTTCCATTTCAACCAAATCATATATATACTGCAGAAGTCAAACATAGACCTATAATTCCAGAAAATCTTAAATATTGGAAAATTTTCTCACAAGATAAATAGATTTATCATTTCATGAACAATGAAGGAGAATTTCAGGGTTGTAATATAGACACAGACTATACAATAGATCAGAACTTAGATATTAAGAATGATTTAAATAATATAGATGTAAATCATGTAGATTTTTCTATACCTACTAAATTTAGTCAATTAGACATAGATAATTTAGAGAAAGTAGATATTGAAGAGTTAGCAGATGATGAATATGATATTTTGAACCTCAAAGATACCTTTTTACCAAAAGTATTAACCCCTTTAGAAGATCTATTTGACTCTAATGATGTTGCAAGAAAACCTAAGATGGAGCCATTAAGATATGATATTGAGGAATGTAATATAGGTACAGAGTTAAAACCTAAGATGATTAAACTTTCAAAAGCTTTACCTCAGGAAGGAAAAGGAAAATACATAGCTCTTTTTAAGAAATTTCAGGATGTATTTGCTTGGCGTTATGAGGACTTAAATTCTTAAGACACTAGTATAATACAAAATAAAATACCTATAAAAGAAGACCAAAAAACTTTTAAACAGAAGTCAAGAAGGATCAATCCTGTTTTAATGCCTTTAATTAAGAAAGAGGTAAAAATAATGTATGATGCCCAAATAATTGCACCAATTAGATATTCTGATTGGGTTTCTAATCTAGTTTCCACTAGGAAAAACACAGGAGAAATTAGATTATCTGTTGATTTCAGAAATTTAAATAAAGTGTCCTTAAAAGACAACTACCCTTTACCAAAGATGGATCACATTCTACAGAGGGTGGTTGGTTCTTCCAGAATTTCATTGTTAGATAGATTTTCTGGATATAACCAGATTCTAGTTCAACCAGAATACCAACCTAAAACTGATTTTACTACTCCATGGGGCACTTTTATGTATGTAAAAATTCCTTTTGGGTTAATGAATGCAAGAGCCACCTTTCAAAGAGCTATGGATATAGACTTTGCAAAGGAAATTCATGAATTCCTTGTGATTTATTTAGATGACATTATTGTATTTTCAAAGACTGATAATGAACATTTAGACCATCTTAGACAAGTCTTTCTTAAATGCAGGAAATTTGGCATCTCTTGAAATCCTAAGAAGACTTTATTTGCATTGGAAGAAGGTAAATTATTATACATATTAATTCTAAAGAGGGAATTAGGATAGACCCGACAAGAATAGAAGCCATTATAAACAGTAATCCTCCTAGGAACATAAAATAATTACAAGCTTTTTAGGTAAAATTAACTTCCTTAGAGGATTGATCTCAAATCTAGCTGAAATAACCAAAGAACTTAACAATATGTTGAAAAAAGACTCAGTACTTAAATGGACTGTTGACGCTAAGAAATCATTTGAATCTATTAAATAAGCATTGACAAAAACACCAGTCCTTATAAGTCCCGACTTTAAAAAAGATTTCATTATTTTCTCCTTTGCTTCAGAACACACTATTGCTACAGTTTTACTGCAGAAAAATGACCAGGGTTATGAGCAGCCCATTGCTTTCTTTAGAAAATCACTTAGAGATGCCACTTTAAATTATAATATAATGGAAAAGAAGGCCCTAGATTTAGTAAAGGCCATCAAAGACTTTAGAGTGTATATTCTTTATTCACATATCCTTGCTTATGTTCCAAATGCAGTTGTAAAGGACATTCTAACACAAAATGGGCCTGATGGTAAAAGAGGCAAATGGATTTCTACACTTTTGGAATATGACATAGAAATCAAACCCACCAAACTCATAAAAGGTCAAGGTTTAGACAAACTCATGGCTAAATCAAAGTGTCATGCTTTAGATATTAATTTTATTTCCCAAATAGATAATCAGGAAGAGATGGCGACTCCAGAGATCAGTGAAGCCTCTTCAAACTCACCATGGTATTAGATATTGTATTTGTATTACTAAATTTACAAGCTCCTCCTAGATTCTCAAGAACAAAAACTATATTTTTAAAATTAAAGGCAGTGAGATTTTGTATCATAGACAATGTACTCTTTTGGAAAGATCATGGTGGAATTTTATTGAATTTTTTGCTTAAAGAAGAAGTTGACAAAGTTTTGGAATAATTTCATGCAGGTGACTGTGGAGGAAATCTCTACTGGAAGACTACTGCAGACAAAATATTGAGAGATGGTTTTTACCAGCCTAATTTATTTGCAGATGTAAAAAAGTATGTGACCTCCTGTCATAAGTGCCAAATCTTTGAAGGAAAGAAAAAGCTGTTACCTTTTCCCTTAAAACCCATCTCAACAGAAATTCCTTTTCAACAATGGGGTCTTGACTTGATTGGTCAAATTCACCTTCCATCCTCAACCCAACACAAGTGGATTCTGACAGCCACTGACTATTTCACTAAGGGGATAGAAGCCATACCCTCTAGGTAAACCACTAACACTGTCATAATCTCCTTTTAAGAAAACAACATACTTTCAAGATTTGGATTCCCCCAAAAGATTATCACTGAAAATGCAGTTGCATTCAAATCCAAAAAGATGATTGACTTCTTCCATAAATACCACATTACCCTTTGCCATTCCACTGCATAGTACCCTCGAGATAATGGCCTTGCTGAACCCTAAAATAAAATCCTTGTGAACATCATCAAGAAATTGCTTGAAGATAACAAGAAAGCTTGGAACACGAGGTTAGTTAATACCTTATGGGCAGATAGGCTTACCACCAAAAAATATATAGGTACATCCCCTTACCAACTTGTTTATGGAATGGATGTTGTTTTTCCATCTTCCTTAGGAGTACCAGTAATGAAGATAATCCAAGAGCTACAAGTTGACACCAATGATATTCAAAGAAGGATTAACCAAACCATACACTTATAAAAAACAAGAGAAGAAGTTTATCTTAATTCTCAAGTTATCCAAGACAAGATTAAGAAAATTTTTGACAAGAAGAGTAAAGAAGATGATTTCTATATTGCAGACAAAGTTCTAAAGTGGGATTCAAGGAGAGAAGAGAAAGGTAAACATGGAAAATTTGATTTGATATGGAAAGGACCTTATGTTATTTATGGATACAGAGGTAACAATGCTTTCTTTTTGAAAGAGATGGATGGATCAGATCTACTAGGTGGACCTATCAATGGTAGAATGTTGAAGAATTACTACTCTTCAGAAATAACCAATAGTTAACTTTATTTACTTTATTCATTGTACATAACATTGTAGATTTTAGATTGGATTGCATGTTTTTCCTAACAAAGTTGAAGCCCAAAGAGAAGGCCCTAAGCTTTGAAAGGTAAAATATCATTAGTATGAATAATTGCAGAGCTCAGACAACATTTACAAGGCCAGCACAGTCAAAATTCAGAAGGCTACTAGTCTCAAAGTTCTTGATATTTCACTAGGAAATGACATCCCCTTGTGGAGCCACTATTAGGGTCCTATAATAATAGGATTCATAATTTTTGAATTGACTTTAATTAGTCTTGTAATTGTAGGTTTTAACCCTGAACAGAAATTATCTACACACGAATCTTATAACAGAAAATAAACAATAGCGACAGCATAAAACATAAAACAGATAAACACAGAGATTTTCCCCTGCATCCCAAATCGGGACGACTAGCTTGATTTTTGATTATATTCCTTTTAGTGTTACAACACATATATATACATGCCGAAGCATACATAAACCCCAATCCATTAACCCTGGATTAGAACATAACCGTAGTTCCCTTGACCGGATCTACAAAATACCAGGGGTCGAAAACCATGTGCAAACTCATGCACAAAACATGGTTGGGTCTGCATATGAGTGGGACCGCATACCAAACAAAAAATTCGCCGGGGCGCTGCCCCGAACCTCGACAGGGGGGGCTGCCGGCCCCCCTGCTGCGCCCGGAACAACGTACAACGCGTGGGACTAGTCGTACAAAGAATATAACACATACCCAACAGTAATATGTACATACATTGCTTTCTATAAGTTGTTTTCCCATATTAGAAAATAAAAAATGAAAAGAGGGTAAAAGTCCTAAAAGAAAAATCAAAGGACTAGAAAAAAAAAAGATAAAAAAAGAATAGAAAATATGGACCCCAAACAAAAAGAGATAAGAATAAGACATGAAAGTGATGCAAGTCAAAATGCTACTAGTTGCTTTTACTGCAAATAAATGATTATGTGCAGCTTTTTCAAAATTCCATAATCCATGATGAGTTAAATAGTTTAATCTTAACCTTTTCATGCTTTAAATTTCATGTTTATAGATAGAGAATAAAGATATTTTCAAACAGTTTAAACTTGACAAATCAGTAGTTAGGTAGAGAATAAATGAAGAGCTCAACAATTTAATATGAGCCCTTGGATTAAATAACGTTAGAATTAGATATTTTTTAATTTTAAAAAGAAAAATGGATTAGGGTTTGCAAGCTCAAATGCACCCATGAAAATAACGGGAAAAAATGGTAGAATAAATGATGGGTAGGTAGAAAGCAGTTACACAAATCATGGATAAACATCATTTGGTAAATTACTAATTTACCTCCCCAGAATGCGCTCTAGTACTAAAAATATTCAGTTATAAAGACTCAGAGCATTTCTCTGACTTATGAACTAGGTCTTAATGACTGATTGGCACTAAGTATTGGATACTAAGTCATTAAAAAACCCTTCCCCTTCATAAAAACCCATTTCCCTTAAAATCACTCATTTTTCCCTACTAAAACCCCTTTTCCTAAAGTCAAAATACATATTTACCTAGGAAAAGTAAAACCCCTTTATCTAATTTCCTTTTTCATACAAAAATACCTAAAAACCCACAAAAATGCTTTATCCTAAGTATAATTGTTAAAATGATTATGTTGGGCATCACAATGAAGAAATTCCGCCTAAAAATTATATTTTACACTTTTCTTAGTGTATTTGATATTCCTGCATTCATTTCATATTACCATTTAACTTATCTATTAAAAACCTTTATATACCCTCATCCCGTATTAATTAAATCCTTTATATTAAGTAAACCCAACCCATATTTTATGTTTATCCTATGGTTTAATTTCCCCATGTGATATATTTCCCGCTCCCCATAGGTTTAAAACTATCCTCTTATATATTAAATCCACCTAATGTTTTACATTACACCTGTATATAGTTCATTTGCTATATAAAACATTAAAATCTGCCCCAATGTGGACTTTAAAGAAATATTCATTACATTGGCTGTGTAAAACATTAAACCCGCCTATCCCGTTAACATTAGAAATTTACGTTAAAACTTAGTTTTAACGTAAAATTTCAAAATCCCGCCGCATAAAAGAATCCTGGGCCCCACGCTCATTACCCAGCAACTAAGCCACTTAATCCTAACCATTCGCATCTCCCCGCTTGATCCAATGGCCCAGAATCCCCATCAAAAATTCAATAGCGCGGTCATTAAACAAATTAAGATTTGCGATATGAGCAGTTTTTTCCCACTCTCTCTCATCCATGTGTCCATTTTATATTGGATCGCATCCTTATGAGAAATACCAGATAACACTTTTTGTCAATGCGATAACTGCTTGGTGGTAAATCGCCCCCACGCCTAAAATTCTTCCTATTTGAAATGACTGTTATTAAATGCAAATACTTTTCAAGTCCAAATTCTTTATAAAACACCAAATTTTACGTGTGTCAACATTTCCGTTGTGTTTTCTACTCATAAACCATTCTTGACTGATAAAAAGACATTGCCACCCCTGCTTTCATGCAAAAAACAACATAATTCATTCAATTTTAGTGTTGAAATGCTCAAAACCTCCAGTTTGCATTAAAAAGATCTCAACAATCTTTTGAAAGCTTCCAACTCCCAGAAAACCCTTTTTTCGAGACAAATTCCTAAATTTACATGTATTTTTCAAGAAAAAGACCTATCCCTTCATCTGAAAATAACTATACTTCTGAATTTAAGTCTTCTTATAAGCCTGTTTGTCTGAGGAAAAGCCTTATTGCCTCCAAAATTCATATGTTCTAAAAACCCTAAGAATTTCACATTTTCTAAAGACTATATTCTGTTTTTAAGCAAATTAAAGAGAATTTAGCCATCCGTAGACCTTTAGAAACCCTTTGAATGATTCAAAGCCTTTTGATAGTGCTCAGAAGCCCTTTGTGCATCAATTTGACTGTTTTAAGGCCGTTTCATCAAAGAAAAGTGCAGTAAACCCTTGTTAGCCTTTCCTAAAGTCTATAAAAGGTTAAGAAATTGATTTTAAAGAAAAATTGATAGTTTGAGGCAGAGAAACTCAGATTTTTCCTGTTGCGGTCCAAGAGAAGCATCTATTATACTAGAAATACCTCCCGTAAATAGTCTAATCTTACAGAAGTGTGTTAAAAACCTAAAAACAGAGTTTTTAAGATCAAGAGGGTTAAATTGTTAAAATAAAACCTATTAATGGCATCTAAAAGCACAATTGTCATCAATCCACTACAACCCCTTGTTGTAGATGTTGAACATACGCCATTGACTGATGTAGATTACAAAATCACTGATCCAGTAACTGAATTTAACCTTCTCGAGCTCCACTGTTGGAGCCAAGATAAATATTTGGACCAAGTAGATGAAGTACTTGTTTGGGAGTCTAATTTGCCCAAATATGTAGCTCCCCACACACATCAATGCCCTGAGGTCATCAGATTGTGTCAAACTCACTATTCCCCAGATCAAAGAACAATTGTCAATGTTGAGAAAGAAGTAGTATTTACTATCATTGTTGAATCCATAAAACCAATAAATAATGAACCAATAATGGTGGTCATGTTCCATCCTTGATGCCTAAATGGCGAAAAACTTGGAACCCCCCCCGGCAATGGGGGGAGGTCCAAAAGGCGTCTAGATCGATGAGGTCCCATTGGGTCTGTTCTGGGATCGACTAGGTATGGTTTTGGAGGTATTTGAGAGGGTAGAGGCTATAATAAAAGAAAAAATACGATCGTATACATAAAAAAAAGTGAAAATAAGACAAATTCTCCCTTTATATTAATCCTATGCGATCAGTCAATAAAAAAATATGGCTTTTTGTTGTTTTCATATGATACTCAAATCCTAGAAGACCTAATCATCCTCGCACTCTCAAATTTAATTGGACCTTGAGAATATATATTGTGAATTCTGGAACAACGTCCTGAAAGAACTGGCGACACCCCCAGCCAACCGAAGAGAATCCACCAAGGTAAGGGTAGAGGATCTAGTGTTGCCTGCAACGTCACCTATAGGGAAAGGATGTCATAATTTTGGCCAATAAGCACCACCGTCCCATGTGAGCGTTCGAGTCTTGGGCTTCTCGGTAGTTCAGCTACCAGTACCGAGTATCAGACGGGTCAAGTAGCCCAGAATGATACCGCACGCACTGGGCCTAAGCCTAACCCCCTCTTAATCGGGTCTCTGCTGCATAAAGACTCAGGGCATTTCTCTGACTTCTGGTGGGACTAGACCCACGTCTTAATGACTGATTGGCACTAAGTATTGGATCCTAACTCATTAAAGGAACCTTCCCCTTCATAAAAACCCTTTTCCCTTAAAATCACTCATTTTTCCCTACTAAACCCCTTTTCCTAAGTCAAAATGCATATTCACCTAGGAAAAGTAAAACCCCCTTGATTAATTCCCTTTTTCATACAAAAATACACAAAAACCCACTAAAAATGCTTTATCCTAAGTATAAGTGTTAAATTATTATGTTGGGCATCACAATGGAGAAACCCCGCCTAAAAACATGTTTTTACACTTTACTTAGTGTATTTGTTATTCCCGCATTCATTTCATATTAACATTTAACTTATATATTAACTCCCCATAAGCCTTTGATCTCGTATTATATTAATTCATTTATATTAAAATAGCCCAAACCATATTTTACGTTTATCCTATGGTTTAATTAGCCCCACGTAATATATTCCCCGCTCCCCATAGGTTTAAACCATTCCATTTATATATTAACCCACCCAACTTTTACATTCCCCCTGTATACATTGTATTGGTTGAATAACGTTATATCCCACCTATCCCTTTAACATAAAACTTTATGTTAAAACTATGTTTTAACGTATAAAGTTTCAAATCTGCCGCATAATGGATCTCCCGGGCCCCAAGCCTAATACCCAGCAACTAAGCCACTTAATATTGACCATTCGCATCCCTCCGCTTGATCCAATGGCCCAGATTTCATATCACAAATATCATAGCATGATTTTTAAACAAATTGAAATTTGTGATAAAAGAAGCTTTTTCATGTTCTCTCTCCTCCACGCGTCATAAAAGTATTGGATCACATCCTTTTTAGAAACACCATATACCACTTTTTATCCATGCGATTACCACTTTGTGGTAAATCTCCCCTGTGCCTAAACTAATTCCCATTTGAAATGAATTTTATTAAATGCAAACACTATTAAAATCAAATTTTATATAAAAACACCAGAATGCATGTGTTTAAACCTTATGTTGCTATTTTTACTCATTAAACCATTCCCGACTGAGAAAAATACGTTGCCACCCTGTCTGAAGGTAAAAACCAACGGAATTCAATCAAATTCAGTACTTCGACTGCTCAAATCCTCCAGCTTACATTAAAAAGACCTCAGCAAGCTTTTGAAAGCTTCCAACTCCTAGAAAACCCTTCTTTCGAGTCAAATTCCTAAATTCATAGGTATTTTTCAGGAAAAAGACCTATCCCTTCATCAGAAAAGAAGTATACTGCTAAATATAAACCTTCTTGAAGCATGTTTTCCTAAGGAATAGCCTTATTGCCTCCAAAATTCATATTTGATACAAACCCTGAGAATTTCACAGTTTCTAACGCTGTAATTTGTTTTTTAGAGCAAAAAACTGATTGATTTAGCCATCTAGAAACCCTCTAAATGATTCAAAGTCCATTTATAGTGCTCAGAAGCCCTTTGTGCATAAATTTAGATGTTTTAGGACTGTTTCATCAAATAAATCTACAATAAACCCTTTCTAGCTATTTCCTGGGTCTATAAAGGTCAAAGACATTGGTTTTTAAAGAAAAATTGCCAGTTTGAGGCAGAGAAACCCAAATTTTACCTGTTGCAGTCCAAAAGAACCTTATGTTATACTAAAAGACCTTTTCTAAACAGTTTAATCTTACAGAAGTGTGTTAAAAACCTAAAAACAGAGTTTTAAAGATCTATAAAGGTTAAATTGTTAAAAACAAACTTACCAATGGCCTCTAAAAGCACAATTGTCGTCAATCCACTACAACCTCCTATTGTGGATGTTGAACATACCCCATTGGCTGATGTAGACTACAAAATAGCCGATCCAGTAACTGAATATAAACTTCTTGAGCTCCACTGCTGGAGCCAAGAGAAATCTTTGGACCAGGTAGATGAAGTGCTTGATTGGGAGTCTAATTTGCCCAAATATGTAGTTCCCCACACACATCAATGCCTTGAGGTCATCAGATTGTGTCAAACTCATTATTCCCCAGATCAAAGAGCAATTGTCAATGCTGAGAAAGAATTATTATTTACTATCACTGTTGAATTCATAAACCAAATGCTTCAGTTGCAACCAGAGCCTAATGCAATCCCTTTGTCTATTGAGGCTCTTACAAAGTTTTATCTGGATTTATACTTTCCAAAAAGATTTCAAATATTTCAAATATGCATGCCCTCTTATGTTGAAATCCCCAAGCTTAACCCTCCATATTCATCCTCCAAACTCCCAGAAGGAACAAGACACATTATCTCAATGATGTCTTTTATACTTGGTTACTTCACTGATGAACATACTAATGAATCTATACTTGGTTTCCTATCTATTTTTGTGCCTGGTCAACCCCCTGCAGTTATATATAATTTTTCTGAATATATTGCTGATAGTATTCATGAACAACTTGTAAAACTTCCTACTAAAGGTGTAGATATTTATACCTCCTTCCTCTTTCATATGTTCCTCTACTTTTATTCAGATAATTTTCCAATAGCTCTTCAAAAGATGTATGTAGAGGGAAATGAACAGTCTATCATTTTCTGGACTTCCTTGATCAGAAAGGAGCCAACTGAGTTTACATATGCAGACTTCACAGACTATTTTATCCATCCATTGGTAAATCTTCTTAAAAATAGTGTGCAACCTAGAATCAACGATGAAATTAAGAAGGTTTTACAGTTATCAGAACAGAGCAGAAAAGGTGATTGTTATTTATACCAAAATCACACTGAAGTTATAGTTTATGGGTCAGATATCCTTCCCTATAAGTTGCCAAAGTATTTACCAATGATATTTTTTGCCTTAGAATATATTAGACAAATTCTGAACTCAGATTTAGTAAATTTCTTGGCTGCTAAAAATAAAACCCAGTTTAAATTGAAAAACCAAGTGGGTCCCTTCATATGAAATAGTAGAGAAGCAGGTGCAGAGGCTGAAAATAAGTTGTTAGAGTATAAGTTCAATGAAATTTTCCTTTGGTACTATGATCCATATGGTATAATCAGGAAGATGAGGGTAAAATGTAAATTAACCCCATATGTTCATGACAAGAAGCCTGACATTGAGAAGTTTTCTAGCCAATCTGAATGGTTAGAAAATACAATGGTAGAAGCTATTCAGCAGAGTGATACTAGTCACATTCTGCAAAGATCAGCTCAAGAAGATAGAGGTATCAAAAGGAAAAGTAAAGAAAGCTCATATACTACTGAAACTACCACAGAAACTAGATTCAAACTCAGGGACACCAAGAAAACAAAGACAAATATAGCAGATAAAGAAAAGGAAACAATTAAGGTTATAAATACAGAGATTCCAGATAAAAACATTGTGCCTCCCACAGAGATTGAAAATGAGTTGCAACCTGCTACTTCCAACACACAAATTATTAAGAAACAACAAAGTGTGGAAGTATCTTCATCAAAACAGGCAGAGGATAAAGATATGGATATCAAAGAAAAATATAAAGAGATCAAAGCTAAGAATGAGGAAATCAAGAATGAAATCTATTCTAAATATTTAAAATAGACTCCAGGGATTCAAAATAGGCTGCTTTCAGCCTTTGACTATACAAATAAGAAATTTTTGATGTTAGTACTTCAACCTACAATGCAAACACCTAAAATAGCAGTTGACTATAAAAAGGTAGATTTTGAAGTACCAGTCCAAGACATTCATCCCTTGGACCAGATTGAATTCCACAAGCAAAGCTCAGAAATGCTATATTCAACAATGACCACAAAAGCAATGAGTGTTGAAAATCTCCAGAATGCTTTGACAAATATGAAAGATCAACTTAAGGTTAAAAAAGCTTCTTCATATGCTAAAGACACCATAATCAAGTCTTTAGAGAAATTAGTGATTGAAGTGGGTTATGACCCTTCTAATGTGAAAGCTGCAGAAGAACTAGTAAAGAAGAAAAATGGTGATATTGCAGCACTCAGAAAAAAATTGAAATTACCCCCTACAGAGCATCCATAGGCTAAGGAGATTGTATAGGAGGCAAACCAAAAGGATGAGATGATGAATCTTATATTACAGATGACAGCACAAATAAAGGAGGTGGAAATTGAGATGGATACACTAGTCCAAGAAAAAGAGGCCACTAAAGAAAAATAAATCCCCGCAACTCTAATTCCTATGGTGACCATAGTAGTCCCATCCACTTTAGCAGAAGAATTGGCTCCAAAGGTTCCATTGGCCACAACAGTGCCAGTCACTTCCTCTACTACTTCTGCCACTGAGTCTTCTACTTCAGCAGTTCAACAGTCACATGAGGCCAGAAAATTGATAAAGGAAATGGAAGAATGTCCATACAAACTAATGAAATCAACAGATTGAAGGAGAAAATCAAGAATCTTGAAGATGCCAAGAAATTAGCACAGATAAACGCTAAAACAAAAGAACAAAAGGCTAAAAGGTTAAGTGAACAACTCAAAAAGGTAGAAACAGAGTTAACCTTAAAATAACCCATGGCATACATAAAAAATAAACTATGGTAAAAAATCATTGAATCAGTCAATGATACTTAGCCATCAATTCAAGTGATCTATGAATAGAAGGACTTGCTAAAAGTAGCTAGAGAATAAATACAGAAGATCAAATATGAATTGGGCACCAAACCTGAAGACACATTGGAAATGATCAAATTCCTCAACTCTAAAAATAAGCAGGAATTCAACGAAATAGGAATAACAGATAGGATAGAAACAATTCTTGAGGTAAGAAAAGTAATTTCCACGAAAAACCTGATGAAACAATTGGAAGAAAAGTGCCAAAATATGGATGTAGCCATCACAAGATTCATGGTGAAATTTGGCACTTTGAGGGAAAAAGGACTTCCCAATCTTCTAGTAATCAATGATAAGTTGATGAAATAAGAATATTATAATAAAACTATAAGGAAATTTGCCAAAGATCAGGTGAAAAAATTAGATTGGCAAGGGATTCCAACAGGTAAAGTTTTGCACAAAAGCATTGAAAATCTGTTTTATTTACAACATGAGATAAAACACATTTTTTTGGTCAAGCCAATTTTTGTAAGATACACAGAAGAAGATGAAAACTTCAGGAAACTCATGAAGAATAAATTACCAGAAGAAGAATTATGGGAGAAGCTTCTAGATTTGCTGTAAAAAATCAGTTTACAATAAGAAAAGATGAAAAACAGATATGTTGTTTTTACTACATAGTAAACAGATTTTAAAACAGTAAAACAGTTTTTAGAGGTCAAAGAGTATCCGTTGAAAAAGAGTATCAAATGAAAGAGGAAGACTAAAACAGAGTAAAGGTCAGGTTGCAAGCGTGAAGGACACTTCAACTGTCCAACTGCCACCCAAATCCAAACAACATGCTATTTAATTTGAATAAATAGGACAACATGCAATTTGTTAGGTAGATGTCACTATCTTTTTGTAAAAAGATATTTTATTTTCCAAAAACATTCCTAAGACTCTTCTAGGATATTTTGTATTAATTTTTGTATAAATACTTCATCATTTGAAGTATTACTGTGGATTAATTGTTGAATATTTATATAGTTGTTATATTCTGAACCTAAAGGTTTTTGTCATCAAGTTCAAGTCAGAAGACTGGATCTCAAGCAATAAAGCATCATATTGCTGGATTCATGTGTTGGGCCACTGAAGTGAAGTATTTTATAATGTTATCTGTGAATTTTCTTATGTTTTTTTATCCATTCATTAATGTGTTCTAAATTTTAATGTGAAATCAGGAATTGTTATATCAGAATTTATTAAAAGCACTCTGTTATTGATTAGTTTTTATTTAAATGTTTTCTGCTGATATCCAAACTAGGGAACCCTTAATCTCTCCCTAATTTTGATTGACCCCTACCTTTTCACTCCTTATCCGGATCAAAGAATTCTTAATTTCTCTTTATCCCGATTAAAACCATTTCACCATTAACCTTTTGAAGATCTGAAGTGACTCTACTATCTTGCCCAATGAAAATTTGACTTTAGACCTTGATCCTGATATTTCTGCTTGACACATTGACTCCATCTTCCCAATGGATTACAGATTCACAGCTATCCATCTCATTAAGTGGTTTTTCCCACCAAAACAAATCAAAACCCCAAAACCAATTTTCCCTATATAACTAGCCTAAAATTAGATACAAAAACAAAGTTAAATCTTATAGAGAGAGCCCACTCTGAGCCTTAGGAAAGGCTAGATCCTAAAGCTTAAAAGTAGGTTTGTGGTTACCACTAATATTCTTTAAACTATAAATAAAAATATCACAACTTTGGGAATTATTAGAGTGATAACATACTGGCGACTCCACTGGGGAATTAACTAATCCTCTATTTTAAAATAGATCTTAAAGGAAAATTTTTCATTATCTTTTCACCTTAAGACTGTTTTAATAAGTTGTGAGTATATTTTCATAAAAAATTGTAATTCTGGCTTCCAGAAGAGTCTACTATACCAAGTCAAATCCAAATTCCCAACCTGCTATCATAGTAGATAATCCTAACAGAATTGGAAAAAATAATAAAAAAGTAGAGGATTTAGGTAATAAGGTTTCCTTAGTCAGAGCAAATTCCCTTCCAAAACAGTTATCAAGTATACAAGAAATAGAATTTGATTTAAATTTTGAACATTCTTTATTTAGAAACAAATCAGAAAATGACTTAAATAGTATTGTTATAGATCCTGATTTTATTTCATTTATTGAAACTAAGAAGGAAACTGTTTCAGTAGATTCTGAATCAAATATTTTTGAGGTTTATGATAAACTTGATGTAATAAATGCTACTATACTTAAGGAAATAGATGAAGCTATTTTTCAACATTCAGTTGAATTGAGTGCTTTATCAACTTATGCCCCTAAGCCCTCTATCACTCATTTAGATACTAACCTTATATAATCTGAAGGTTCATCTCTATTTACCACCACATGATCCTTTATTTCCACCACACTTCATTCTGCAGATTCATTTTTTCCAAAGCAACCATTTCAACCTAGAGTATTATTTCCATCTTCCACCACCTCAACTTCATCCACTTGTTTTTCCTCTGCATTTACCAATACATCATTCTCATTCCCAAGCACCTCTTCATATTTACCAACTTCGTCTTTTGGTTTCTCAACCACATTTTCCAGTACATCTTCTTATATCTCAATCTCATCTACAAGTTTTTTAATTACATCAGCAAGTACTTCTAGCTCTTCCCCAAGTACTTCCAACTTACGTCCTATCCAAGCTATAATTCAAGCCATGGCTACTAGATATGCTCCCTTGGTCCTTCCAACACAATTACATGACATGCCCTATTATTAAAGAAAAATACCTCAATTTGATGCAACCACTCAATACAATGCCCAACAACATGTTAATAAGATGACAGACTATTTTGAAATTCATGAAATAGATGAGTGTGATGTCCAAATGAGACTTTTTGGTCAAACATTAACTGGTGAGGTGAAAAAATGGTTTAAAGGTTTAAATGATGGTAGTATTGCTGATTTAGAAATTTTTCATAGATTATTTATTAATAAATGGGAAAAGAAGAAAAATCCACTACAAATCTTATCTGAATTTGAAAGCATAAAACGAGCACCAAATGAAACAGTCCAAGATTATTGTACTAGATACAACAACATTTATAATTCAATTCCTGTTAATCTTAAGCCTCCTCCAAATTTTTTTCTTCTCAAATTCCCTGATGGATTTGATACAGACATAGCCTATCAATTGAGAGAGAGGAATCCTGAAACTCTAGAGCAGATGCAAAGTAATGTTGTTAGTGTAGAGGCAAACATGGAAAATTTTAGGGGCTAATATTCGCATGTGGGCTAATTTTCCATGATTTTTCCAAAAAAAAGATTTGCCAATTTCCATTTTTCTTAAAAATGATTAGCCCAAATTTGACAATATAAATTATTTTACGTTAAAAATCGCCAAAATTATATAGAGAGTATATATAAAATCGTTATAAATTTCAATAATTTTACAAATACATCAATAAACATTTTATAGTTTTCATATTAGGTACTAGTGATATTCGCCAATTTTTTAAACTTCAAAATAATTTTCCATCCTTAAAATTTCCCCTGGAGGCAAATTTGTTGGCTAGAAAAGCTAGATTAAGAAATGAAAGGAGAGTGACAATAAAAGATGAAGCATCTAGTTCAGATTTAAAAATAGACCAATTAGCAAAAAAATTAGATAATATGGAAAGGAAGCCACAATGGGATAACCAACAACAAAGTAGAAATCCTAATTTTAGGAAAAACACCAACACTGGAAAATTTAGAGAATCAGCACCTGACCAAACAATAAGACCACCTTTCCAAGAGAACTATGCTGAAATTTCTCATCAAAATGAAGATGATGAAGACACCACAAATCTAATGGGTATTAATGATGATAACGCCATTTTTCTTACACAAGAAGAAAAGGAGTTATATGATTTACAACAAATGAAATTAGATTCTGGTGAGTCATTTGATTACAAGCAAGGTTATGAGTTTTCTATCAATGAATTACATAAGCAATATAAACTTAGGAGAAAGAAAAACATAGAGCCTTCTACTAATAAATCTTTCCAAACACAAACAAATAAAACAGTAGAGGTTCCTACCACTAAAGTTCTGCAAATTATCCCTAGGGAAAACAAGCAAAAATCTAGTTCATCTCAAAAAGTCTTAAGCCCTAAAATTTCACCTAGTCCCAAAATTGTTGACAACACAAGTAATGTTATCCAAATATCAATAGATTCACAAAAATCTGTTGTTGTCAAGACAACTAATTCTGCTAAAACAATAATTTTAGACTCCAAGACACCTACTGCTGATCCAAAATCAACTGATCCAAAAGCTACCACTGCTAAAGCAGATGTTGAAAATACAAAATATGCAAAAACATCTACTTATTCTCAAAATGTTCCTGAAAAGAAAACTAAAAACAGTAAGAAAGTATAAACACAAACTGAAAATGAAAAATAAACTATAGAAAAAGAAGATAAACCTACTCAAACTAGAGTTACTAAAGAATAGATAATTTAGCTAGGAAAATCACAAACTCCATTTAATATCCAAGCTGAAATTGCCAAATTAAAAATACTAATTCCTTGCCAAAATTGGTAAAACATGATTTCTACAAAACACCTATCACTGACACTTTGAATATGAATGATGGAGAGGATTCAATAAATCGAAGTGATGATCAACCTGAATTAATTTTTGTTCCTGATGTTAATGGAAAACACCAAGATGGAGCAGTTCCACCGTTTTACATTATATTAATTGTTCATGATCAAATATTACATAATGCAATGTTAGATTTAGGGGCTTCACACAATTTAATGCCAAAAGCAATAATGGAAACCCTAAATTTAGATATCACTAGGCCTTACAAAGATCTCTTTTCATTTGATTCCAACAAAGTGAAATGTTTAGGTTTGATTAAAGATTTATGTGTTACTTTAGTTCAATATCCTGGGAAAAGCATAGTCATGGACATTGTAGTAGCTGACATCCCTCCAAAGTATGGAATTCTTTTATCTCACTCATGGGGAGCTAAATTGCAAGGATCTCTACAACTTGATATGTCTTATGTAACAATATCATTTTTTGGCCAACCAAAGAAACTTTATAGAGAAATATTGATGAAATATATGGTGAGTAGTGTAGAAAGACCTATAAATTACCCTATTTACTCTACACCTACTGACATGGATTCATTCATTTTATGTAAATTTGAAATTGAAATTGAAAACAATATTGAACTAAAAGAGAAAAACAAAGCACCAGATAGTGAAAACATCTTTCATGAATCATTATGGCACCTAGATTTTGATGGATCGGTCAATAAATTAGGAGAAGGAGTAGGAGTTTGGATACATAATATGGAAAACAATCATGCAGAAGGTCATGCTTTTAGACTAAATTTCAAATGTATAAAAAACATGGCTGAATATGAAGCTCTTATTTTAGGACTGCAGATTGTTAGGAATTTAGGAGGTAAAATAGTGTCAATTATGGGAGACTCAAAGTTAATTGTGAAACAAATAACTGGAGAATATTTTATTTATAATCCAAGATTATGCTGATATAGAGACATTGTTTTACATTTAACTAAGGAACTGTTAGAATGTGATTTTTTTTTAATACCAAGAAAACAGAACATACAATCTCACTGCTTAGTAACTTTTTCTAGTACCTGTAATCTACCATTTCAACCAAATCATAGATATACCGCAGAAGTTAAACATAGGCCTATAATTCTAGATAGCTTTAAATATTGGAAAATTTTCTCACAAGCTGAAAAGATTTATCATTTCATGAACAATGAAGGAGAATTCCAGGGTTGTAATATAAATACAGACTGTACAGTAGATTAGAACTTAGATAGTGAGATTGATTTGAATAATGTAGATGTAAATAAATTAAAATTTGATAAACCTATTAAATTTAGTCAATTAGACATATATAATTTAGAGAAACTAGAGATTGAAGAGTTAGCAGATGATGAATATGATATTTTGAACCTCAAAGACAACTTTTTACCAAAAGGATTAACCCCTTTAGAAGATCTATTTGACTCTAATGATGTTGCAAGAAAACCTAAAATGGAGCCATTAAGATCTGATATTGAGGAATGTAATATAGGTACAGAGTTAAAACCTAAGATGATTAAACTTTCAAAAGATTTACCTCAGGAAGAAAAAGGAAAATACATAGCCCTTTTTAAGGAATTTCAGGATGTATTTGTTTGGAGTTATGAAGACTTAAAATCCTATGACACTAGCATAATACAACATAAAATACCTATAAAAGAAGACTAAAAACATTTTAAATAGAATTTAAGAAGGATCAATCCTGTTTTGATGCCTTTAATTGAGAAAGAGGTAAAAAGAATGTATGATGCCCAAATAATTGCACCAATCAGATATTCTAATTGGGTTCTTAATCTAGTTCCCACTAGGAAAAAGATAGGAGAAATTAGATTATGTGTTGATTTTAGAAATTTAAATAAAGTGTCCTTAAAAGAAAATTACCCTCTACCGAAGATGGATCACATTTTACAGAGGGTGGTTGGTTCTTCCAGAATTTCATTGTTAGATGGATTCTCTAGATATAACCAGATTCTAGTTCAACCAGAAGACCAAGATAAAACTGCTTTTACTACTCCATGACGCACTTTTATGTATGTAAAAATGCCTTTTGGGTTAATAAATGCAAAATCCACTTTTCAAAGAGCTATGGATATAGCCTTTGCAAATGAAATTCATGAATTCCTAGTGATTTATTCAGATGACATTACTTTATTTTCAAAAACTGATAATGAACATTTAGATCATCTTAGACAAGTCTTTCTTAAATGCAGAAAATTTGGCATCTCTCTAAATCCTAAGAAGACTTTATTTGGATTAGAAGAAGGTAAATTATTATGACATATTATATCTAAAGAGGGAATCAAGATAGACCCAGCAAGAATAGAGGCCATTCTAAACATTAGTCCTCCTAGGAACATTAAAGAATTACAAGCTTTTCTAGGTAAAATTAATTTCCTTAGAAAATTCATCTCAAATCTAGCTGAAATAATCGGAGAACTTAACAATATGCTGAAAAAAGACTCAGTACTTAAATGGACTATTAATTCCAAGAAATCATTTGAATCTATTAAACAAGCCTTAACAAAAACACCAGTCCTTATAAGTCCTGACTTTAAAAAGGATTTCATTATTTTTTCCTTTGCTTCAGAACACACTATTGCTGTAGTTTTGCTGCAAAAAAATGACCAAGGCTATGAGCAGCCTATGGCTTTCTTTATAAAATCACTCAGAGATGTCTCTTTAAATTATAACATAATGGAAAAGCAGGCCCTCGCTTTAGTAAAGGTCATCAAAGACTTTAGAGTGTACATTATTTATTCACATATCATTGCTTATGTTCCAAATACAGTTGTAAAGGACATTATAACACAGAATGGTCTTGATGGTAAAAGAGGCAAGTGGATTGCCACAATTTTGGAATATGACATAGAAATCAAACCCACCAAACTCATAAAAGGTCAAGGATTAGCCAAACTCATGGCTGAATCAAATTTTCATGCTTTAGATATTAATTTTATTGCCCAAATAGATGACCAGGAAGAGATGGCGACTCCAGAGATCAGTGAAGCCTTTTCAGACTCACCATGGTATGCAGATGTTGTATTTGTATTACTAAATTTACAAGCTCCTCCTAGATTATCAAGAACAAAAGCCAGATTTTTAAAATTAAAGGCAGTAAGATTTTGTATCATAGACAATGTACTCTTTTGGAAAGATCATGGTAGAATTTTATTGAATTTCTTTCTTAAAGAAGAAGCTGACAAAGTTTTGGAAGAATTTCATGTAGCTGACTGTGGAGGACATCTCTACTGGAAGATTGCTGCAAACAAAATCTTGAGAGTTGGTTTTTACTGGCCTACTTTATTTGTAGATGTAAAAAAGTATGTGACCTCCTGTCACAAGTGCCAAATCTTTGAAGGAAAGAAGAAGATGTTACCCCTGCCCTTAAAACCCATCTCAACAGAAATGCCTTTTCAACAATGGGGTCTTGAATTCATTGGTTAAATTCACCCTCCATCCTTAGCCCAACACAGGTGGATTCTGACAGCCACTGACTACTGCACTAAGTGGATAGAAGCCATACCCCCTAGGCAAGCCATTGACACTGTCATAATATCCTTTTTAGAAAACAACATACCCTCAAGATTTGGATGCCCCCAAAATATTATCACTGACAATAAAACTACATTCAAATCCAAAACTATGATTTACTTCTGCCATAAATACCACATTACCCTTGGCCATTCTACTGCATATTACCCTTAAGGTAATAGCCTTGCTGAATCCTCCAATAAAAGCCTTGTGAATATCATCAAGAAATTACTAGAAGATTGTTAGCCATCAGTATTTTTTACATGTTAGTGATGACTATATCTACAGCTGAGTTTTCTAGAAACTGATTTCCTTATGTCAATATGTCATCCAGAAAACCCTCCTAAAACTTTTTTCGCCCTTCTACTTTTCAGTTCGCCCATGTCGAAATCAAAACCTCATTATCACAATCCTATCTAGCTTCAGCCTTATTGGTCTGCCCATCAGCTTTGAAAGGCAAATCCACATATGTTTCAAGAGTCTCCCCTATGTTAGGAAGTGGCGCTTTAAGACATTTCACCCTTGGCAATCATCAAAAAGCCAAAAAGCCTCCATCTGAAACAGACCTACCATGACTGACCTCTTACTTTGCAAATAAAATTGACAAACAGCCCTAAGTCTCGCCACTCACATCCCCTAGATCTCAGCACTGCATAAACTCCAATCTCAAGCTGACTATTAGGTTTTTTCACAGTGTTCTATGGTTTCTACAAAGGCAGGAAATATAACTTCATCTCAGGAGGAAATGCTTGAATTTACAGTTAGAGGAACAGCTGCTTCTAAATGTAACTTGAGCCTGAGACATGCCTGCAAAACAAAAAGCTACTCATCCAGACTTTACAGTTCTTTCCATCATGAAAATCACAGAAAGACACCACTGTCACAGCAAACTGGCAAATGGTCATGGCCCAGAACCTCCTTCATTTACAAGCAGAGGGTTAGGGCGCCTCCTTCATCCACAAGCAGAGGGCGCTGGCCAGTATTGACTTTGAAGATTTGCAAAAGTCCAGGTTGGCCTTGAACTGAAACAAATAAAACAGGGACTCCAGGTTTTATGAATGTGACTGATGATCATAACAGGAATATAATTGAAATATGCTAGCTCAAAGGAAAGGAGAGTCTGGTCTGATAAAGAAGGTCATCTGAAGCTTTCAAATCATGTAAATTGTTGAACTTTAGAAAGGCCTGTCATCAGTAAACATCCCAATCATAAGAATCCTGTTTTGTCCACAAGATCAAATGGAATAAATGCTGACAACAAATGCCATTACACAGGCAGAAAGAAAGTTCTTAGTTTCTCAAAAGACACTGACCTCCATAGTCACAGAAATTATTTGTCAAGTAATCTGTCATGAGATGACCAAACCAAATGATGATATTTTAGTCACCCTTAGAGCAGTGCAGAGAAACAGTGTCACTGTGGCTAGGGTTTCTTCTGAAACACAGGGATGCTTGCAAGAGTAAATGATAGTGTTTATGATACAAAGGTATTGATTTTCCTATTCAAATGAGATTTCTGTCAAACTGAGCCTATAGTGGAAGGGAGAAAATATTGGATATATGCATGCATTGATACCAAAAGGAGCATTTTCTTTAAAGGAAGTGGTTAAAACAGTACTCCACTATCACCTACCCAGAAGTTTAAAGGAGCTCTTTTTGAGTAAAACAGAGAAAATATGGTATGAAGAGATGCAAGCTAGAATATAGCACTTACAATCCAAAGGGAGTTTGTGTATCACCTGGAAGCAGAGATTGACACCATGAACAAAAAGAGCTTTTGCCAAAGCCTGATCATCATATAGCCATCAGCAGATTAAGACAGGGTTTCTGGAAATGAGTTTTATTAGCTCTGGGCAGCACTCAAAACCCATGAAGCACTATTGCAAAACCAATCCAAGGACATCTACAAGATTCTGTCAACTCCAAGCTTAAAAAGAGGAGGCATTTCTACAAAGCAGGGGAACAGTCAAGGCATTTTGCCACAGGTCATTATCCAATTTTGAAGACTTTGAAATACATGGAAATAAAACCAGCAGACAGGGCTTTTTGAATTCTATCACCAAGAGGATATCCCCTTTTGATGTTATTGTTCATTATGTTAAAAAAGTCATTCAGCATATGATCATTGTTTGGATAGTTTAAAAGCAAGCACAACCTTTTATTATTCAAAAGAAACAGTGGCACATATAATACACCTATAAGCAAGAAAGTGTGTTGAAAAGATAAGTTTTTTTTAAATCAAAGGTCCAAGAAGACTGAGGCTGCCTATTTCAAATTCTTCTGCAACCAGGGGTCCTTACAAATCAGTCTACAGGTTCATCAAGTACAGGTATGATCTGGCCTATTTTCAGTTTCTGAAAAAGATTTTAAGACAAGTTTAGGCATGTTCATCATAAAAGGAAAGAGTGCCATATCAGTGCATTTTGAGTAAAAGAGTCAGAAAACAGATTTGAAAGACACTCGGCTTTTAAGTCATTTTCAAGGAAAATCCTTGTCACTTTGTAGCAGCTGGAAAGGACATTTTGAATTTCGAAAATCAAAGAGCTTAAATCTATCTTCTCACCAAGTGGCAGAGGCACTCTATAGACTCTTTGATATATTAGTAAAGCAAATGTCACATTTTTAAAAGGGACCCGAAAGGATCGGCCCTAAACAGAGTCATTATTCAAAGTTTATATACATGTTCAATAACAAGGCCACAGTTTGAAAACAAAACAGATTTGAAAACCAACGTTAATTTGCAAAGTTCAAAACCGTTGAAGATTAGATGTGAAATGACTTAAGGTTGAAGTGTGAGAGTAGCAATTTCATTTTCAAAAACTAAAGTCAAAACCCGTGCCTCCCCAGCACCAAAGCACGATTTTCCGGTCAGTTTGCAGATTGTAGCACTATGCAGAGCCGAGCGACGCGCCTGGGCGAGGATTTACACGGGCCGCCCGTGTTAGCGCGACGCGCCTGTACAGTGGCGCGACGCGCCTGTACAGGCCGCCCGACCACCCGACAGGCCGACCCGACAAATGTTGCCTTGCGCGACGTGATTTCTTCAAAGAGTGTCGCGTAGGTTTAAAAGGCTCCGGTGCTACTCAAGTTTTCTTCCAAAGGATTTCCCCCTCAAATTCAAGAGGTATTTCAACTATGACCTTGAAAATCTCGAATACTAAAGTTAAACTATGTATGCCTTGGTTTGTAACTATGCTGGAAGGGTAGATGTATTGTTGAAGAGGCCTATGGAGGAAAGCGTGTGTTGAAACCACTAAAATTTTTTCACACCCCAGCATACAAGAACTTTCAAAAACTTTGTCACCATAGCTAAGATAGAAAGAAAGAACAGTGTTTTGCCGAGGTTTTGAAATGTAAAGCTGTAGTAACACCAGACAGCTGTTCAACTGTGTTTTCTGTGACTATTTTTTCTGCTTTTTAACGACTCACTGCCAAGTGGATTTTCAGAAGTTATAAGAGCTTTCTTCCACAAATGACTGATATTTCATTGTGAAGAGGCCTTGATCATTTTGAAAAAGGGGAACCCTTGCAGCCTTTGCTCAAGCTTTGGAGTTTTTAAAACCCTGTTACCTCCGCTTTGAAATATGAGTTTGAATGTATGTTCACAACAAGTTTAACTTTAAAATGAGCATGTTTGTGTTTGAGTGAAATGATATACACAGAGGAACAGTGAAGTTTAGTAGGAAAAGGGTTTATTTTTCAAGCAAAAACTTATAGGTTAAAGCTGCAGAGGAGAATTTGTTATAAAGAAACAGGGTCTACATGTTTAAATAGAGTTGTTTTACATTCAAAGTAAGGGCTGTTCTAACATAACTAGAGGTGTTATTTTGAGATGGGGTCTTGCCTTTTTGCAAGATAGAAACTCTTTCAGGTCTTGGTGAAACCTTTGAAGGCTTTTTCCAAAAACTCTGTTTCCTTGTTCAGAAATACAGTGACTGTTTAACTGAGAGTTGATTGCCTATATGCAAATTGTTGAAGGGTGGCACACTTATACAGGAGATTTTCCAAAAGTGAAAAGGACACTGGAGGGCAGAGTTTGTTGATGGGAATTTAACTTTGGAGGCCGAGGTACAAAGGTGGTGGTTGATTTCTTAACTTCACAAGTGAAAGGTGTTCTTCATAGGACACTGAGCACTGCTATTTCACCTAACCTAGGTCTGCCCTTCTTTTCACTACATTGTATCATTTTGAAGAGCTGTTGACTGTGATATTTTTCAAAGGGAAGACCATTTCTGAAGAGTAGGGTTTTTTATAATTAATATTTGTCTTGAAGACCAAATATTGGTGTGTGGATTGGCCTCTAACAAATCCACAGGAAAGGTGATTTTCAATACTGTGCACAGGGAATATACACAGCAGTTTGTTTGGCTGGCTGAGGTACAATCAAAAGTAGAAAGTTGTTTTCAAAGGGAGCAGAAGTTGTGTGCTACAAAAGCTTGTTGCATTTCATCCAAACCACATTGTCCATATCTGTCCAAACAGTCTAGTGACCAGTTTCAATTCAGCAGAGCATTTTTTTACATACAGTGAAGGCAGTTTGCCTCTTCCAAAGCTTGTTCAAAGTCAGAATGCCTCCAAAGCAAGATCACAGGAGCGGTCCACATAAGAGATATGAGCCTATCTCCATTGAAGAAATCAATGCTCACCCCTCTGTGCTTTTCAATTTCCATGAAGTAGGCTGTCTTGATTTCTGCCAGAGGATAGAAGAAGTCAAGAGTTTTTCGCCACTAACACATTTGTGCGCTTTGAGATTCAAGGACAAACACTTCCAATTGGCGGGTCTTGATTTCAAAATTTCTCCAAGGTATGTATCCAAGGCTACCAAGATCCCGTATTATGGTGAAAAGTGGTTTAAACAAGCTCATCTTGATCTAGAGGATTATAAACCTTTCATCAAGCCTGAACATAGGGAAACCATCACTGCTATTTTCCCTTTTTCCTATCTTCTTGACAGTTATGCTCCGCTGATGAAAGCCATAATGAGATATTTCACTTGTGAAGGGAGGTTTAACCGAATCTATGCCTATCATGTCCGCTTGTTGATGCATTTTACCAGAAGCAGGCAACTAAACCTTCCATACTTTTTGTCCAAAAGCATAGAGAAAATGGCTTCTACTGTCCAAAAGA
>CM076581.1:972760094-972961115 GCA_034641835.2 Pinus albicaulis | reverse complement strand
AAGTGTTGGTGAATTCAAGTAAAAAATTTGTTCTTCTAATGATTAAGCCTAAAGATGATGTTAATAATGATTCATTTGAAGATTGTTATCTTAAGTTGAAATCAGATTTTTGTGATGTAGTTGATGCACATCATGAGATGTTTCAGGAGCCAATAGGTTTGCCTCCTAAAAGGGAGATTCAACATGAGATTCAGTGTCAACAAGATTTTCCTCTTCCAAACATCAACATGTATTGCATGTAGATAATGGAGAATGCTGAAATAAAGAGGCAAATCAAAGACTTGTTGGACAAGGGACTCATAAGGCGAAGCACTTCGCCATGCGGTTCACCCATAGTCTTGATTACGAAGAAAGATGGGACTTAGCACATGTGTGTCGACTTCAGATCTTTGAAAAAGATAACGGTAAAGAATCGATACCCACTCCCAAGGATAGATGATTTGTTAGATCATATAAAAGAAGCAAGGTATTTCACTAAGTTAGATTTACGAAGTGGATACCATCAAGTAAGAATTGAAGAAAGTGGCATATGGAAGACTGCATTCAAAACCAAACAAGGACTCTTTGAGTGGTTGGTTATGTTGTTTTGTTTGTGTAATGCACCGATGACTTTCATGCATGTTATGGATAATGTTTTGCATCCATTTCTTGATGAATTTTTGGTTGTGTATTTAGATGATATACTCGTTTTCAACAAAACAAGATAAGAGCATGTCTTGCATGTAAAGAGGGTACTTGATGTTTTGAAGAGCAATTATTTCTTAAGATGTCTAAGTGCGAATTTGGAAAGACTTCCCTAGTTTATTTGGGGCACATTGTAGGAGAAGTCACATTGAGAATTGATCCTTATAAAGTGGAAGCCATTGTGCATTGGCCCACTCCCAAATCAGTAACTGGGGTAAGAAGTTTCTTAGGTGAAACTCAGTAGTGGAGAAAGTTTATTGCTAACTTTTCTTCCATAACAACTCCTATGCATGGAGTGACAAGTGTGAACAAAGGCTTCCAATGGGGAGGAAAACAAAAGCAATCTTTTGAAGCTTTAAAATACAAGATCAATTCAGTTCCGGTCCTTGCATTATCGGATATGAGATAGCCATTCGAGATACAGACCGATGCTAGTGATTATGCCATGGGCGTAGTACTTTTGCAGCATGGTAAGCCTATCGCTTTTCATTCTAAAATGTTCAATGGTGCTGTAATCAATTATCCAACATAATGAAAAGATATGTAAGCGTTGGTAAAAAATTTCAAGAAGTGGAAATGCTAATTGATGGGTAAAGAGACAATTATTCATTCCGATCACCAACCGCTACAGTACTTGTAGTCGCAAACAAAATTGCAGCAATCCTGACATTTCAAGTGGATGGGATTTCTTCAATAGTTTCACTTGGCTATAAGGTACAAGAAAGGTATTTTCAATAAATTTTATGTTATGCTTTCAAGACCAATTATAAGTGCTTCTACTTTGCTTAAAAATGATTCTATTGTACATGAGAGTTACATAGAATAGTATGCATTTGATGATGATTTTAAAGATGTGTATGCTAGTTTGAGTGAATGGAATCAAGTTGAGGAAAATGATTATCACTTGCAAAAAAAAAATTTGTTTCATTTGGGCAAGATGTGTATACCACAAGGAGAGAGACTTAGTGTCATGACAGAGGCTCATTCGTCTGTTATTGTTGGTCACTTTGGGGTAAGCAAAACAATGGTGCATATACAGAGGTATTTTTATTGGCCTCGCATGATAGATAGTGTGTCACGTTTTATAAGAGGATGTTCTATGTGTGCTACAAGCAAGCCTAACAATAGAGAGCTTATGTTGTACATGCCACTACTGGTACCATCAAGGCCATGGGAGAGTGTCTCCATAAACTTTGTTGGAGGTCTACCTATGTCAAGAAAACAACATGATTATCTTTATGTAGTTGTGGATAGATTCAGTAAAACGTGTATACTTATGTCATGCAAGAAAACCATTATTGCTGAACAAACTGCTGAACTTTATTTTCAACATGTATGGGTTCATTTTGGTTTGCCAACTTCTATTGTTAGTGAGAGGGATTATAGGTTTGTTGGGAATTTTCGGTCCAATCTTTCAAAGATGATGGACACAAAGTTGAAAAAGAATACTTCTTTTCATCTACAAATTGATGGCCAAACCGAGGTGGTGAACAGAACCGTTGTGCATCTATTGAGAGGATATTGCAGCAAGCATCCCAAGTTGTGGGATGAACAACTACATTACATTAAACATGCTTACAATCGGGCCAAGCACTCTTCTACAAATACTTCACCTTTTGAAGCCTGCTTTGGGTATTTGCCGAAATATCCATTAGACTTCATCTATGAGAAGGATGTTGCAACTGATGGGCATAGTGATATTGACAAGGCTCAAAATTTCATTGAGAAAATTCATATTTTTCATCAACAAGTTAAATAATATCTTGAGAAGATTCAAAGAAAGTACAAGGAGAGGCTTGACAAACATAGATTTGATCTCAATTTTTAAGAAGGAGATGAAGTATGGTTGCACATAAGAAAATAAAGGATGCAAGGAGAAGGAAAAATGCTCAAGCCTATTCGTTATGGTCCATTCAAGATTATTAAAGAAGTTGGTAATAATGGATTTCAACTTGACTTGCCTTCATATATGCAAATTTATTCTATTGCCAATGTAGATAATTTACGTTTGTATGAGCCTCCATTGATTGATGATCAAGGGGGTGATAATCAAATGCCATCAATAGAAGATTTCTCACAAGAATTTTTAGAGGAGCTCAAGGAGGATGCGATCCTTGACAGGAGGACACATACTTCTAAAAGGGGAAGTGTCAATTATCTTTGGGTTGGGCTTAAGGGCAGCAAACTAAGTAAGGCAAAAAGGATGGAAGTGGAAAAGGTGAGGGTGTTGTTCCCTCATCTTTTGAATAGTTGATTAAAGTCTTTTGGGGTCCAAAAGATTCCCAATGGGGACATGTGATCAGAAGATCATGTCTAATGCTAAAAAATGAAAGAGCTCAAAACATGTCCTAACCTAAGCGATCAGAAAGGTCTCGTCATTTTGATTCCGCTATTTAGTGTGGATACTTACAAACCCGTGTGGAGCGTACAAAAAGGGTCTCTTTTCACCTCTAATTACCTTCACATTAATTATCAACCCAGGGACGACTTTTTATCTCAAGAGTTACTCAGTCCGAGGCGGCTATTTACTCAAAGAGTAATGTTTTGCAAGATATCGTTTAAAATCCAAAGAAGTAAATTTGTTTCTGAAAATAAAATTGAATACAACAAAGCACTTTAAGACTTAAATCATATATTCGGAAAATAAGCAACGTATCAAATATGGTTCGAGTGCCAATAACTCATTCCTTTCGAAATCGATGGAAAGGAAATTGTATACGACTACTGTCCGGGAGCTGTATAAAGGAATGCCAAAGCTCACTACAGCCTTAGATCGTCTCTCACACCAAAACAACAAATGCGAGTAAAATGGAACGGCAGATAAGAAATGGAACAACAAAGTAAATGGGCAGCAAACTGTAATTAAAGGAATCTGAACAACAAACTCTAATTAATGGAAATCAATAGTAAAGCCAAATTAATAGCAATATTTACTCTAAGAATAAATCGGACAGCACACAGAAATAGAACAACATTGATTAATGATGGAATATGAAACAACGTTGGAAAGTCAAATATAAATACACAATGACTTAACACACGGCACACCTTAATAGTAATCTGATGTTGGTAATCCACTTGTCAGTCTTAGTTATAAATAATACGACTGTCTTTTAGAATGGAGCAGCAACGTTCTTAAATTCAACAATCGCAAGGAAATATAATTTCTAAGATGAATTCAATAATACCAATGGTCAGATGTTACAACACATACATTCCACAATTAAATAGCAACGGTATCCTGTAAAAACCATTTATATCAGCACTTAAAGAAATAGCAGTGCGTTGCAAAATCGATATGATATTTCCGTCTCAGAAAATGAGATTACGTGACAGAGCTGTGATGTAAAATAATAGAACATACCAGATTACCAAATAAAACTGATAAGCAAACCACGCAGAAATCAAAGAGATAATATACAGCGGCAAGTGTCCTACGGGGCCGGGCCCATAGCCTCCAAGGGAACACCGCCTTAAGTTAATCCAGACGCAGAGATGAGAGAACCACCAAGCTTATATTAATGCATCGGACAGAAGTACAATGAACCAGTTCTCACGAGACTCAATAATCAGAACTGATGTTTTAACAGAAAATTACATAAAAACGTATCTCCAAATCATCTCTCTACACAATACGTGCTTTCTCCTTTTATAATCAGAAGGAGGAGAAATTGAATAGTAAATACAATCTTCCCATAAAAATATTGGATTTCTTCCAACCAATTGATCAACAAGAAAATAGATTTACATCCATCTTTCAACAACAGCAAGTCGAATTTGGCTTTTTAGCTGAGATTTGGAGGACGGCCGCAACAACAGAACTGAGAAAATCGTGCTTAAAGAACTCTGCGAATCTCTCAACACATGCCGAATTTGGGCAAACCGTTCCTTTGCTAAAGTTAATTGGGTCCGTTCTGGACAAAACCCATGTTCCAGATTTTCTAGATTCGTCATCATTTGCTCAGAATCTCAACCGCAAAACTGTCACTCCTTATTCCAGCGCATTTCTGAGTTGGCACTTTTAATGATCAAATCTTCAATCTGGAAATTATCTTGGAGGCTAAAAATGGTGAATAATGTTATAACCAACTTATTAAAACTATCATTGATAAAATAACTCATAATCATCAATTTATTAGAAATAAAGGAGAATAAATAATATTCATTCATAAGAGCATAAATCATTATAAAATGGATTTAAATAATAAATTATAATAAATGACGTGATGAAGAATAATAGAAATGGGTGGAATAAGCGTTCAAAAGTGATAATAATAATGGTATATTAACGACCCAACATACCCCCACACTCAATATGTTGCATGTCCTCATGCAACGAAAACTGAATATATTGCATGTCCTCATGCAACCCAAAGACAAAAACCCATGTGTTAACCAAGCAATAAAAAATATGTTCATCTTAGCTCATGAAATGGATAGAACAAATGAATTCTTCCTTAATTAATGAATATTCACTTTTAGCAATCTTGATGAAGGCATAACAATTTTTATATTGACATTCAACTATATGTATATATGAAGTTGCAACAAAATATGATATAAGTAACAGCAAATTTCATTAACCATTTTCTCAAAAACTACAAACCAGCTTTTGTTGAAATTTGGCAAGTAAATTTATAATATATGAATGCCTTTATGATTCTAAAAATCAGACTGTTTTGATGCATGGATCATGAGATATAAACAAAATGACTGTAGCTGAGAGTGCATGATTTCCGAAATTTTATGAACCAATTTATCTTGAAATTGTCTGGGTTTGTATTAATGATACGTCTGTGTTTTCCAAAAATCACAAGAATTGAGTTCATAGTTTTAAAAATATTATGGAAATCAATTTCTACACTGAAATTGTATGCCTTAAATGAGAAAGAAAATAGAAAACATCCATCATGCGTAGCAATTCCTCCCCCTCTCTGAAAAATTAGCACGCCCTCATGCGATGCTAGAAAACAAATAGAGGTGGTTGCTACCAGCTATTGAATTCTATGCTTGGTGTAAAACAACATGGAATAAGGGAGGTGTTGAGAATGAATAAGAATAGCAATGGATGATAAAGAATATGAATGGCATAGTCATAAGAAAGAAATGAATGAAAGCAACACTCCCCCAAACTGAAAGATGATATGCTGCTGAAAAAAGGGGAAGTGGTAAAGATGTGGAATGAAGGATGATAAATAATGCTCAAAATGGATTTCAGTAAATTCTCCTAAATTCGTAATAAATCAGAAAATTATGCTATTTTACCTCAAGTTTTACCTCCAAAAAGAAAAAATGTGGAATGACATATATGGACTGGCATTTGTTGAAGCTGATGTAGGCAGAGTTGGTGCTGAAAGTGATACAAAAGGTGGAATCCAGCTAAGCACATCATGTCTGAAGAATTGTTCACGTGCGCGAGCCTCTTCTGTTAAGTGCAATAGTGTGGTCATGCTATGAATAGAATTCTGCCCATACTTGTTGTTTTCCTGCAAACAAAGCACTATTTGGCATACAATGTTCTTGAATCCATAGTGTAAGCAATATATAAGATGCATGCAAAAATTTCAATCAGAAAAACTTATGTATACATGCAATACTAATATTTTGGCAAATCAACAAGTGATGGCAGAGTGCAGTAATCATATCGCATGCAATCCCATAATGCATACATTCCCCCCTCTAATTGGAAAAGGAATTCCATGACCATAAAGCATATGAGAGGTGTTGTGTTGATGGCAAGGCAAGGGAATGAACAATATAGCAGTGAATGAAGCAGAGTACACATATCAATGATAGGACAACGAGAGTTATGATTATAATGAGAGCAGAGTGTGTAAAGATAGTTATGAATAAGAGATAGGACGCTTTGAATTGATGATAGGTGATGAAAAAGAGAAAAAGAACAACAATATGCCAAAAAGATGCTTTACTGATAGTATGCTAGCTGAAAATGATGTGATTGATCATAAAACAATTTCTCATGCATAAAGGTTCAAAACAGGGAAAAAGTTAAGGAAATAACTTCTCTGATAAAAAGAAAAAAATAAAATAAGAAAAGGGTATTATAATAATAATTGACGATAAGATATAACTTCAATACCATAAGCAGAGCCGCTGCTGCCAGCAGGCGTCCATAGCCTCGGCAGGGTTGCTTTTTAACCCATATGAGCCAGGATCCTCAATTTATAAATGGAGAGTTACAGTGCTGTTCTACAGAAGAGATCAGTGTGCCGGCGTGGTAACCAGATAACCACACTGCCATTCACTGGGATGTAGCAAAAGTGATCAGGCCGGCTCGTGATGAGACCTCCTGTTCCAAGGATAATTTGACTATCCAATGGATCATAACCCTGGTGTGGTGGCCATAATGGGAATGTCACTTTCTTACAACCTTATGAACATGGTAGGCTGGCTCGTAATGAGACCCCCTATCCTCCATCTATGAACAAAATTTTATTGTTATTACACAATTTTATGATAAAAAGAGGGAGGATCAGTACTCCTTAAGAGCAGGGATGGTGGAAGAAGTTGAACATGTCAATAGAAAAATATACCCATAATCTCATTTATTACAGACAGAGAAGATTATAATCCAGAAGGGTGGAACCAGCATGGTATTAAGATGATCAATCAATATCATGTTCAACAAAAAACAATGCAGTAAAGTAGTATATAAATAATTGTGTCCCTTTTGAAAATAATCTATCATCAAGGAGTTGTCCTGTTAAAGATCATAACGTGAATGATATTAACTCGCTTCAACAGAATCCATAATTCTTGTCCTTATAAAAATAGTGTACTTCATGCCATGAAGGGGAATCAGTAAAATGTGGTTGAGATGAACTAGGAATAGTCCCACAAGAGGAAGAAAAGGTTGCTCTCAAAAATACTCCCAAAGGGTTGCTCTTTTGAAGGAACAGCAAAAACACTCAAAAAGTGGTGTTCCGTGTAGGGAACATCAAAGGAAATGCACACCAAAAAGCAAAAATACACATAAAAAAAATGTGAAAATGCAAATGTCGTTCCTTTGGAAAAAGGAACAGCAAAAACTAAAAGTGTCGTTCCTTTGGAAAAGGAACAGCAGAAACGCAAGTGCCGTTCCTTTGGAAAAGGAACAACAAAAATGAAAAGTGCAGAAGTGCTGTTCCATTCGGAAAGGAATAACAAAATGGACAATCATAAAATGCAAACATGCAAAAAAAAAAAAAAAAACAAATTCGCTGTTCACAGCATTGATGCTGAGGATGAGTTACACTTTGAATGAAGCAACACCTGAAACACAAAATATAAGAGAAATTAGAAAATAAACAACATTTTATTTAAAAACAATATGTAAATTAAGTTACAACAGCTATGATATTATGTAAAAAAAAATGTTTTGAAGAATGTTTTGGCAGCAGTGACAAGACATGAATCTTCAAATCGAAATCAATTCTTCATTTCTTCTATTATGAATCCGTTGGGTAATGACTTAGATGAAATTCCTTTGTTTCGTTAAAATTTTTTCAAGAATCACTCGTCCATAAATTGACCTTCTTTATTTTCCCAGGACCTGCAAAAAAAGCGAGTGTCTACCTGTAATAAAACATTAAATCATGGAGAAAGAGAGGTGATCGGGCTCCCCTAATCCAAGAATGATGCAAAAAACAACAAGTAGTTACTCTATATAACAAATCCATTGAGAAAATAACAAAGTAAAATTTATTTGTCACCTGCGGGAGAGCAGTGGTCGACCATACTATCCAGCAGTGTTTTAATCACAACTTCTTCTTTTTTCATCGAAATTGAGTGATTCCAAAGCCAAATGAGAGCTAATTCAAAGGTTTATCTCCAGTAGCAACAGGTTTTAGAAATTAAATGATATGATATGTCAATTTTAGTTAGAACAACCTGCATAACATAGTCATTTTCAATTACCCAGCTCAGATCAACAGTTAATGTTTTAAGCGTAACTTTTTCGTTTGATGTCGGATTCGAATGATTAAAATTGGAAATGAAATTAGATTCATTTATTTATTTCCAATAGAAATAGGTTTTGAAGACAAGAAGAATTGATAGGTCAAATACTGTAAGGAACAACCGGAAAGACATAGTTTTAAGGGTGCTGATTTACGATAGACAGTCAGTATTTTGATCATAAATTCCCCATACGATATCAAAAATGAGTGATTCCAATTGAATTGTAAACTAGATTCATAGGGGAATCTACCATAGTAACAGGTTTTAAAAATTCAAACATTTAGGCCTCCAAAAACTGACTGTCCCAACTCTGTTCCTGAGCTGCCCACTAGACATCCGGTCAATGTTTTGGTTATAACTTCTTCGTTTCAAATCCAAATTGACTGATTCAAATTGGGTTAGAAAGTATACATCAAGGGCTACCTAGGGTAGAAACAGGTTTTAAAAATATTCACTTTTGGTCCCTCAAAACATGACTGTCCCGACTGTTTTTCCAGAAAGTTCATCAAGCCCGCAAGCCAAAAAATGATATTCAAGCATTTTTTCAAATTGGTGATAAAAATGAAAAATGAGTGTTTGTAGAACTTATTATTTCTATTATGATTCATCTACATACACAAATAAATTGAAATATTTATCACCGATGTTGATTTCGATAGCGTGTTGCAACAAAAAAACAACTATTTTTACAAAAAAAAAAAAACAAAATGCATTTATTTATGTTCTTATTTTATTTTATTTTTTCACTAACCTACTTTGATTGAAATATGAATATGACTATGTATAGGAGTACTTCCAATGGAACCATTTTCGAAATAAGGCTTCAAATATGTACATACCCAAATTTGAAAAATGCATGTTGATAAAAATTAGGGTATGAGAAGCCAACTTCCCTTGAAAAGATGTTGTCAAAAATTGTTGAAGTATAGAGTGATGTTGCAAACAAGTGATGGAATGAAACCAATCTTCAATATATCCTTTACTTTCTTGATTTCCCATAGCCATCATATCATGAAGTTCTTGAGCTTTTAAAATGACTTGTTGATGCATACTAAAAGAAACCTCATTTTCTTCCATAGCTTCTACAATTTTTGAATTTGAAACATTCTGAATCTCATTGTAAGTCTTCTCCATTGGTGCATGTGAGATAGAATGGGTGGGAAGGATGGGTAAATTTTGCAGTTCAACATTGTAAGCATGTTGTACTGGTTTATTGTGGTGAGGGTGTGGAATTAGTTGAGCAGGAAATTGTGTATGGAATGGAGCATTGTGATGATGTGGTTGGTTGGGTTGAGTGGATAAATTTGATATGCAAGCAGGATGTTGTGAAAGAGCTGGTGGAGAATATGGAGGATGTGCTTGTGCTACAAGATGAGGGAGAGTAGTCATGCAATCATAAGGTGAACCATGCCAAACTTGTAGATAAGATTGGTGGTTATATTGAAATTGACATGGCTGCCCTAGAACATGAGTATTCCATAATGGATTATGCAAGTAATAGAATGGAGAAGAAGTGTTTTGAACCATACCTGTAGGCCATGATTTCCATGGTTTTGACCTTGTTGCAGCTTCCTCACCTCTTTGATATGATACTTCCACCCTAGATAAGGAAGAGTAACCATCTATGGGCTGCTCCTTTCGGTCATGAGGGAAAAACACTTCATCAAATTCTTCATTTTTATGAACCTGCAAAACGTCCAATTTTGAGCTTAGAGAGCTAATAAAATCAACTTTAAAATTTTCAAATAAATCATTGATTTCAGCTCTTATGTCTCCTATTCTTGTAGCAGATTTGGAAAAGAAAGAACAAACATCTCTAGAATTCTTACCAGCCTTGGAGATTCCTCTTGAATACCTTATGCACAACTCACAAACATCATCATATGATAACCGAAAAACATCACCTTTTCCTATCAGATTTAAGAGTTCTAAAAATTCATCTTTGATTCCTTTAAGAAGGAGTGTTTTTAAGATCTCTTTTTCCAAATGCTTATGCTTTGATTTTTGAAGGTTATAATGAAATCGATCTACATAGTCCTCCAAAATTTCATCTTCCCCTTGTATCATACCGAAAATATCTTCATTGGATTTGCAATAGTCTTGGTACTTCTTCAAGAATATGTTCTTCATGTCCTCCCATGATTGGATGCAATTCCCACCTAGGCTCATGAACCATTGGAGAGCTGCTCCTTTTAGAGTAAGAGGAAACACTTTCAATCTTTGATCATTAGTACAATAATCATATCCTCTACAAAGTATTTCGAACTCAAATAAGAATGTATCCGGATCTTCATTTGCTAAACCATGAAAATTTGGTAAAGATGGGGGAATTATGTGCATTTGTGTCACTCCTCCTAGATCTTTGATAGGAAATTCAAAAGTAGAAACGTGAGCCATTTCTTACCATAATATAAGATGTTTTTCATGTGTTTCTTCAAGGCTCCTTCTTCAAATGTTCCTGTCAATTAGTTAGTGAAATGGGTGGTGCTTACATCACCACTTGAGTGAAATCATGTGATTCGTTTTTTTTTTTTTTAATTTCTATATTTTTTCTAGTCATTCACACAAAAATTCAAACATCTATTTCTACACAAAAAATTAACAAATCTGCCGGAAAGCGGGCGGGGGAGCAGGGCTGTTACATGCTCCGTACGCAGGTTCTTACCTTCCGTTTTTAATACCCAATTCTCTCCTAGCATGCACTCATCAGATTCACACTACTCTTTAGAAATGGCTACACTCTCCCCGGCAACGGCGCCAAAATGTGGAGCGATAAAAAGGTGTCTTTTTAACTCCTAATTACCTTCACATTAATTGTCAACCCAGGGACAACTTTTTATTTCAAGAGTGTACTCAGTCTGAGGCGGCTATTTACTCAAGAGTAATGTTTTGCAGTATAGTGCTTAAAATGCAAAAGTAAATGAAAGCTGGAAACAAAATCTAATTGGAACAACAAGAAATTGAAATGTTCTAAACTAAATCATTCACTCAAACAACCATCAATCGAGGATACAGTAGCAATAAATCATTCCTCTGGATATTGATGCAATTGAAATCAAACCGGAACAAGACAATCAATCTAGGAACGAGGAAGCAATAACCAATGTTCTCTACAGTTGAGAGTCCTGCTTTAAAGCAATTAAAAGGAAATAGAAATTAAACTAAAGCTGTCATTGAAAGTAAACTAGGAAAACTCCTTAAAAACAAACTCTTGCAATTAATCAACCAAACTAAACAGCGAAGTAAATGGACAGCAAACTTATAATTAAAGGAATTAAACAACGAATCATATTTAATAAATCTGAACAACAAACTCTAATTAGTGGAATTGAATAACCAACAATCTGAAATGAACAGCGAAGCTTTACATTTGAAATGAACAACATAACAATATAAGTTGAAAAGGATAATAATCTCTGTTATGATGGAAAAGAACAGCCACACGATTCAATCTCAACTTGTGCAATAAAATAATTCCATAAAATATTCTAACAACACACTATAAAAACATGAAACTGTAAAATAATGCAATTCAAAAGAATAGGAAATAAATCAAACCATCACACAGCAGCAATTGTAAATATATGATACACAACAGCAGCAGCGTACTCCACCAGAGGCTGGGCCCTTAGCCGCCAGCGGACGCTGCTGGGTTACTTCAGAATGAAAAGAATGAACAGCAACTCCCAAATCATGTATTAATCAACAAATTGTGGAATCATTACAACAGCAAAGGCTTGAGAATTACAGCATGCAACAATCCCTATCCTATCATGAATAATCCACCATCATTCTTCATCATTTTTCCATCATTTTTCATCCCCAAATCCCCCCCATCTCTGATCTCCGTTTTCATTTAAATAGAGAGAGATCAGAGAGAAGTTACAATAAAGATAAGTATAACATGATTTCTATTACAAAATTGGTTTGCTTCTAACCATTTGATCAACAAGAATAAGGCGAATTTGGCTTTGCAGCTGAGATTTGGAGGACGGCCGCAACAACAAATCTGAGAAAATCATGCTCAAAGAACCCTGCGTTTCTCTCAGTACAAGCCGAATTTGGGCAAACCGTTCTTTAATAAAGTTAATTGGGTCCGTTTTGGACAAAACCCATGTTCTGGATTTTCCAGATTCTGCTTCATTTGCTCGAAATATCAACCGCAAAACCGTCACTTCTTATTCCAGCGAATTTCTGAGTTGGCACTTTTAATGATCAAATCTTCAATCTGGAAATTATCTTGGAAGCTAAAAATGGTGAATAATGTTACAACTGATTTATTAAAACTATCATTGATAAAATCATGCATAATCATCAATTTATTAGAAATAAAGGAGAATAAATAGCATTCATTCATAAGAGCATAAATCATTATAAAATGGATTTATGTAATAAATTATAATAAATGACATGATGAAGAATAATAGAAATGGGTGGAATAAGCGTTCAAAAGTGATAATAATAATGGTATATTAACGACCCAACAAACGGTTGAAAAAAAACTGTTGTCGTATGAGGAAGATATCACGTTCTGTTCCTTTTCCCAAACAATCAAATTTTTGTGACTGGATGCTCAGTCAGCATGCAGGTACAATCAACAGGTATATACTTGGAATATTTCATTTTTATTCAGCCAACAGAATCATGCCATGTGGCACAATATGGGTCGTTGAATGTATATGGTACAAAGTTGATTTGGCCGATGGATGGATTTTTGAAGCAGTGTTAGATGAGTGACATGTGGTAAGACCCCAGGTAACCACGTGTCCTCAGATTTCTATGGTAAAAATTTTATGGAGCTCCGAAGTTTCGAACAACTAACCTCCTACTTGTAGCAAAGTCCTTTCACCAGCCCGCCTACATGTTAGTTATTAATAGTAGAGGGGTGGAAGTATTATTTATAGTTTAATGGTTTTGCATCCAAGGGTTTGGTGAGGCCAGCCCTCCCTTCCATGCACCCAAGCGCTATAACCTTGGCCTTTAACCAATGACTATTCAAGAGCTCCAATGGTAAATGTATAAGTCATTAATATGTGTTTACAACCCGCAACATAAAAGTTTTAAAACTGGAAGCTATTGAAACAGTAACCACCGGCGGAAAGGTTTCGAAGGTTGTTCACATGCAGGAGTGGCATCAAATGCCATGGGTTGCAAAACATTTCCACTCCATATTCCAAACCGTTCGGCGGAGTTTCAAACCGTAACAAGCAGAGGTTGCGGTGGGGTTGGCATGTGACCACCCCGCCACTAAACTTAATGTTTAACTTAACCATCCATAAATATTTGGAGTGCGCCCCTATTTTTAGGGAATTGTATTAAATTTAACTAAATTTAACTGACTGTCTCCACATTTAGTGAAGCCTTTCTAGCTGTCATTGGGTAAAATGCACTGGGAGGTCAATTTTCGACCAATTATGGTGAAACAAGAGTCTACCTAGACTAATTTGAGCATTCTGGAGCCATTGGTGCAGATAAAACAACCATTAGAGGTTTGAAAACATATGTAATTTACAATTTTGAGAGTAATTACAAAGAGGAACATGCCATTGGGAGTTGGACCAGCAGATGTAGCCCAGGAGTGGTGAACTGCTTCATCATGCCTACTATGTAAAATGTATGTGTGAATGTTTTTCTCTATTATGCACTGTTTCTCAGTGTTTTTAAGGCTTATTTACATGCTTAAAGTTCACTAATTCATTTAATTTTCATGGTTAAAAATCTCATTCCTTAAGAAAACTTATGGAGACAATTTGTACATGTTTATTCAACTGAAAGGAAACTTAGCACGGCAGAACTAATACACTCCTTTCAGATTAGTTTCCATCAAGGACAACATATTCATCATAATGCCAAAAAAAATACCATTCCAACAAATATAAAGCATAATCTCCTGTTGAAGACCTGCACGATAGAGAATCAGAATATATGGAGCAGACTACTTTTATTTGTTCTGTAGCTTTTTCGAGTTATCCTTTCAATGACTCGATATTTTTCTTAGCTACTCTAAGCTCAACATGAGTTTAATATTTTGTAATATTTAGTGCCTTAAATTTTTGGAGCAGTTCTTGATTCTCTCTCAGATTTACTATCGCTTTTTGATATCATGTTATGACTTCTCATTGTTCCTCTATCTTCTTATTCAAAACCCGAAGAGCGGCTTCCACAATTAGAGGGGTGTATGGAGGGACTTGTTCTCTCTATGTACTTCTTGCAATAAAAATTGGTGGATCTATCTATATCCCTTCTTCAGTGACCAAAACATCAAATATTAATATTTCTAGCTTAGTTTGGGTTCCTACAGTGAAGGAAATAACATAATATTCAAGTTCATTTTGTGTTTATTTTTCCCGGACCTCATTTTTCTTAACATTTTTCCTCTCGTGATGCCTTCGTGATTTACTGTCTCGCAACAATCTCTTAAATTTCCATAATATTCTTCCTAGCATCCTACTTTCATTTCTCAATAGCTTAGCTTCCCTGCTAGTCTTTCTTTTCTTTCTATCCTTTTTCCCTTTGTCACTCTTTTGTGTAAAAAATTTAGTAATTATGGTTGGAGAAAAGGAAACAACAACTATGACCTTAGGGTTTTGAGCTATCATTTCCTTAGTGGATTTAGTTGTATTATGAATTATGGGTTCCTCAAGGTATTTTTAAACCTGAGGTTCAATTAGGGGGTCTATGTCAACCTGAGGGAACAATATCCATAGGAAAATAATTAAAAAAGTCAGAGAAATTGCCAAATTCATAGGGTTGTCCTAACTGAACGACCATGAATTTCAACAAAAAATACCATTCCAAAAAATATAAATCATAATTTATGGGTGGGGACCTGCACGATAGAGCATCATAATATAGGGAGCATACTTCTTTTATTTTTCTGTAGATTTTTCGAGCTTTCGTTTTAAGGAATGGATCATTTTCTTAGTTTCTCTCAACTCAGCATAAGTTTCATCTTTTTTAATCATCAATGCCTTAGATTTTTGGATAAGCTCTTGATGGTCTCTTAGGGGCACTATTTCTTTCTAATATCGTGCTATGACTTCTTGTTGTTCCTCCAGCTTCTTATTCAAAACCCGAATAGTGGCTTCGACAATTAGAGAGGTGTATGGAGGGACTTGTCTTGTCTGTGTACTTCTTGTAATACAAATTAATGATTAGTCTGTATCCTTGCTTTAGTGTTAAAAACATTAGTGAGTAATATTTTTTGCTTAATTTTGGTTCCTACAGTGAAGGAAACAATAGAAACTTCAAGTTCAGTTTGTGTTTCTTTTTCCCAGGCTTCCTTTTTCTTAACATTTATCCTCTCTTCACTTGTCTTACTTTTCTTTATAGCCTCCTATTTTCATTTCTCAATAGCTTTGTTTCCCTGCTATTCTTTCTTTTATTTCTATACTTTAGCCCTTTGTCACTCTTGTGTAAAAATTTTAGCGAGTGTCGCTGGAGAAAAGGAAAAAAAAGTTATGACCTCATAGTTTTCATCTATCATTTCCTTAGTGGATTCAGTTGTAGTATCAATTATAGGTTCCATAAGGTATTTTTCAACCTGAGGTTAAATTAGGGGTTCTTTTTCAACCCAAGGGTTATAAAATTGCAGTTCTTTTTGGAATTAAGAGGAGAATTGGCTGATGTCTTTTGTTCAAACGGATTTTTTGAGAAGTTTGTGACTTCTCCCAAATTCACAGAGTTTAGAAAACTTTCTAATCCTTCCAAAACTTGGGCTTCCTCCATTTCACGTTCTCAAGGAGAATCCTCCTGATGGTCTTCCTCTGCATCAAGAAATTCTTGGGTTTTACTCCCCTCTAGTGCTTGTTCAGCAAAATACGTAGAATTTTGGATTTTGGCCAACTTGAATGATCTTCTACTTTTTCGTGGTAAGGAGGCTAGAAGGGAAGCCATTATTTTCTCATCCTTGGTTAATCATTGGAGGACTGATGTTTTTTATTTTTCTTGCGAGTTTCACTCAACCATAAAGTTTTTTTTTTAACAACCCCCTCATCCTCTTCTAGCTACTTTCTATCGGGTAGAATGTTTCCATGTTTTTCAATAGGTGTTTCAGTTTCTGATAAAGATTGTGAATTTCTTGTGAACTCTTCCCAACTTACTTGTGCTTGATTTAGACTTATGAAAATTAGTAATTTTATAAGCCCATGGTGACTCACCATTGAGGCTTGATCTATGACCTTTTAAGTCTCGAAGAAGTTTCATGCAAGAGTGAATTCAAAAAATAAGGCATGTTTAGGATTAAATTTTGTGTTAACACTGACATTAGCTTCAAATTTCATCCTATTACCACATCGTATCAACCATCACACGTAATTTATGTTTGGACGATGCATGCTAGCTCCTTCCATGGTTTTGGAAACAGGGTAGGATTGTACCCTTTCGGATCAATACTTCTCCAAGGTTTGAAAACAAGGATATTGCACTCTGTAAGGGAGTGTGAATTTCAAACCATTTTTCGCCTCCTGTGCGAAGGCATGTTGCTGTTGCCAAATATTCTTAGTCTACATATATTTTTCTACCTTTGACCATTGTTATTCCATTTCTCAGGTTTCTTTTGAATTCCAGAGCTACTTTGTTATGGAAGCCTTGTAGTCACTAAAAATAATTCGACCACCCTATTCGTTCCAAAATAATGTGTGATTATTGCACCCACTAAAGAGAGGCATAATACAGATATTAGGGTAATAGAGGAAGGAAACCCATCATGACTTATAGTATGATCTAATATGATCTTTCTTGGCTTGAATTATAAAGTATTATTTTGTAAATGCTTTAATTCATCATGAAAAAATAAAATAAAAAAATTATAATAAGGTTATTCATTGTAAGTATATAAACATGCAATTCACACCAAAATGCAAAAAGGCTCAAGTTTTAAGTTTGAGTAAGAAGATGAATTTTGTATTCTAAATTGTAGCTGATAATGGGAAGGGTGGCATTGGTCATTAACTGACTAATGATTGAATTTTGTGTTGAGATTCAACAATATGATGAGCTTAGTGAAAAGAGTCACCTTCACTAAGTGGGCTCGTAGGCTATTTTTGGCGCAAAGTCTATTTTTAGACTATGTCTATTTTTAGATATTTCAATCATATTCTATGAGTTGCAGGATGCTATTTGTGGATGGTTGGTCAAGTTGGAAAAACAGATGGACTTCTATTTTTAGACATATTGGGTGGAGTCTATTTTTAGACTGCCAGTCTAAAAATAGATATGTCGAATATTATTAGCTCTTAATAATATTTGGACTCTAAACATTATCTTATTCTCTTGGAGCACTTCAGTTAAGTGCACAGATGTGGCACAACAGCTAACAGAAGGAATTACGCTATTCCTAAGGGTTTAATAGAGCTAATGCATGGAGGAATCTAGTTAGAACCCATGTGACAAAGTTTGGTGGAGTTGGAGAAGTAGTTGGTGGAGTTGTATTTAGTTTAACTCAGTTAGAATTAGTTGAGCTAGTTGTATCTAGTCTAACTGATTGATACACTAGTGAGAGTGGTGTGAATTAATTAGTTAATTAATTCACTAAATAATAACTCATAAATCAACTGAAGAATACATTAGTTAACTATAGTGCATGGCAGTTTCAGTGGAGACCAGTGGAGAGATAGGTGAAAGGGAAAGTGTGACTATCAGTTGTGACTATAGTGATGCATTGATTGCATCCAACACTCAGTGGAGATTCCAATGAGGATTGTGCAGTCAATACTAGAGTAATTCGAACTCATTTATAGCCATTCTTCATCAGTGATTGCGTAGTAGAGGCAGGCTAGCAGGTGGAAGAGATCGGTGCATGGATTTGCAAGATCATGCCTGATTAGTGTGTGGCGATTGTATTGTACTGAGAGCTTGATATGATTAGATTTGTATAAGGATTGTTACATGATCTCTATGACATATATTATATATAGATAGTTTGGGTTTTCAGCTTCAGGCTTTCTCGTTAAACAACTGTGTTAATGTGTGTGAATTTTAATTGTTTCATGTGTGCATTGCAATCTTGTTTTAATTTCCGCAAATGATCAATGGTGGAATATATTCTGTATTTTGCATGAAGTTAAAATAGTGTGAGATCAGGAGTATCTTGGACATATAACACATAATTTATATAATTTCTACATGGTATCAGAGTAGTATTGATCATTGGAGGAGATTACAATTATTGAAGCAGTTGAGTTTTGTGCTGGTGGAATTCGAATTTGCTGCAGTGTTTTCTTGGTGTCGAAGTTGAGAATTCATTGAAATGTCTTTCAACGGATTGTGATTGTAGTATTACCTTGATGGAATCTTGAATTACATGGCATGGAAGGATAGGATGGAGGCAATGCTAGATTATAATGGGTTGAAGGAGTTCATAGATGCTCATATTCCGAAGCCTGCTTCTAGCGATGCAGCCGCACTTGATGCATGGAAAAAGAAGGTAGCAAAGTGTCAAAGGATTCTTTTGAAAGGTGTGAGGGACCAAATTGTATCCAACCTTCATGTTAAAGCCACTCCATTCTTAACGTGGAAGGCTTTGACAGGCTTGTTTCAAAGGAGAAGCGACCAGAGGAAGTTGGCGCTTAAAGACAAGCTCAGAAAAATAAAAATGGAGAAAGGCGACAGTATACCAAAATACCTCATGAAGTTTGTCCACTACAAGGATGAGCTGGGAAGTGTGGGGGTTACTGTTGATGAAGAAGAGTTGGTGAGATTGGCTCTCCTTGGGCTTTCGAAGAGTTGGCTTAGCTACGAAGACTCTGTCAATGGACAGGAGAAACTACCAGGATGGGAGCGACTTTGGTCGGATCTTGTGCAGGAGGAGATAAGGCAGGGTACCAGAGATGGATCTTAATCAAAGAATGAAGATGAAGAAAATTGCGCTTTGGCTGCCAAAGCTAGGAAAGGAAAAGTGAAGAAATCTTACAAATCTGAAGCTAAAGGCAAGAAGCAGGACTTGTCCAAGGTGAAGTGTTTTTACTGTCACCAGCACGGGATTTTCTCCACTAATTTCCCACAGAAGAAGAAGAATAAGCAGGCTACTAGATCTGTAGCTGGAGAGGCCTTAGCCTCACAGTTTGAGCTGGAATTTTCTTTGATCGCATGCTTGGTTTCAAGTGCGATGGGATCGGTTTGGTTTCTTGATAGTGGTACGTCTTTCCATATGACCGGAGACAAATATTTGTTTAATGATTTGGAGGAAAAGGATCTTGGAGTGCACATCGAGATGGGTGATTATGGTAGATACAGTACGACTGGAATCGAGACCATTTCCTTTGAGAGGGAGTATGGTAAACCTTTCATCTTGAAGGATTTCATGCATGTTCCAAGATTGAAGAAGAATCTGATCTCCGTGGCGATGTTGGAAGACAAGGGTTATGATGTTGTTTTTAGCAAGGGAAAATATTTCCCGCGCCATAAAACAACTGGTCAAACCAGGAGGATAGGGATTTGAGTTAAGAATATTTATCAATTGTAGGTAGATGGCTGCGCAGCAATAGCAGGAAAAGCAGAAGGAGTGGTGAGAAAGGATGAGGGCGAATTTTGGCATAGGGGATTGGGCCATCTTCACCATGGCGCTTTGAAAATTTTGTAGTAGATTTCTACCGGGCTTCCCAAGGGTACACTTGGGAAATCAAATAAGTTCAAGGGATGTACTTTAGGAAAATTTGTGAAGACCACTTTTCATGAGAAGGATAGTTGTGCTTCAATGATCCTGGAGAGAATTCACACAGACATGTGTGGACCTTTCTTGGTTGCTTCAACAACAAAGCACAGGTATTATGTGATATTTGTTGATGAGTTTTCTCGTAAGTGATGGATCTTCTTCATGCACAAGAAGAGCGAGACATACTCAAAGTTCTGTGAGTTCAAGGCACTGGTTGAGAAAGAGTCGGGGAAGCAGGTGAAATCTTTAAGGAGCGATAATGGTGGTGAATACATCTCTGGCGAATTCAAAGACTTCTGTAGCAAAGAAGGAATTCGAAGAGAACTCATAGTGCCTCATAACCCACATCAAAATGGGGTCACGGAGAGGAATAATAGAATGATCATGGGTGTTGCATGGGTGATGTTGCATGATCAAGGACTTCCCATACACTTGTGGGCTGAGGCATGCAACACTGCGGTTTATGTGAAAAACCGTTGTCCTCATAGAGTACTTGGCATGAGTACACCCGAAGAGGCATTTTCTGGTAAGAAGCCTGATATTTCTCATTTGAAGATTTTTGGTTGACCTGTTTACATTCATGTGACGAAGGATGCCAGGAAGAAGCTGGAGCCGACCGCAAAGGTTGGGATATTTGTGGGGTACACAGAAACACCCCACAATTATCATGTGTATTTTCCAGACATTCGGATGACTGTCATGCGATGGGATATCAGAATTCATGAGGAGAAAGTCATGAAGTTGTCGCTTGAGAGGGAGCTGCACTTGCATGCAGAGGAGGAGCTACTTGTTCCTAAAGATGAGCCTCAATATGTGGATCAGCCATAAGAGGAGGCTCATTGAGTGGAAGAAACCACTCATGCAGCACCAAACATCAGAGGGCAGAAGCGCACTACAAGGCGAGCGGCGAGATCTTGATGCATCGCGAATGTAGGAGGCTCCTAAATCACAATGTAGACGACGATCCACGACCGATTTGCCTAGATACATGGCTGCGATGAGCAAGTGTATCGTATTGAATACATCCTCTTTCGGGAAGCTGTCAAGGATCCACATGGGTAAGATGCCATGGTGGAAGAGTATGATTCGATTGTCAGAAACATTGCATGGGAGATTGTCCCAAGGCTGGAAGGGACATCAGTGGTAGGTTAGAGATGGATCTACAAAGTGAAGCAAGCTGCTGATGGTAGTGTTGAGAAGTATAAGGCAAGATTTGTTGCTTGGGGCTTCTCACAGATCAAGGGGACCGACTATGAAGAGACCTTTGCACCTGTCACAAGGTATTCTTCCATACGGACCATCCTTGCTCTCTCAATGCAGATGGGTTGGCACATTCATCAGATGGATGTGAAGACTGTGTTCCTCAATGGAATCATTAAGGAGGAGGTGTACATTGAGTAGCCTAAAGGATTTGAAATATTCAACGGCGAGTCATAATATGCAGGCTCAAAGGCGTTGTATGGAGTTTGAAACAAGCACCTCATGCTTGGTAGACACGGATGAACGGTTATTTCCTTGGACTTGGTTTCGCCAAGAGTGAGGCGGATCCAAACCTATACTAGATTGTGGTGGAGGGTAAGCTTTTGATCATTGTGCTTTATGTAGATGATTTAATACTAATGGGTGATGAACTGTTGATACACTCATGCAAGGCAGATCTTACAAAGGAGTTCGAGATGAAGGACTTGGGCCTCCTTCATTATTTCCTAGGATTTGAAATTTGGTAGCGGAAAGGTGAACTGTTTGTGTCTCAAGGTAAGTATGATCGGGAGATACTGGAGAAGTTTCAGATGCAAGGTTGCAAGCCTATCGACACTTCTCTTCCTGGTGGTTGGAGGAAAGAGGATGCTACATTGGCAGAGGTAGTGGATGCCATTGTTTATCGATAGTTGGTTGGTTCGCTCATGTATTTAGTCAATACACGACCGAACATATCCTATGCTGTGAACCAACTTTCACAAGCGATGGTGAAGCCCACCAAGCTCTTTTGGAAGGCAAGAAAGCATGTCCTGAGGTATCTCAGGGGCACATCTAGGTATGGATTGTGGCACAGATAATCAGATGAGATGAAGATGCATGGCTTCATAGATGCATATTGGGCAGGAAGCCCAACGGACATAAAGAACACATCGGGAGCGATTTTTAGTATCGGATCTACAACAGTTTCTTGGTACAGCAAGAAACAAAGATCCGTGGCACTCAGTTCAGCAGAGACCGAGTACATGGCAGCAAGTTTGGCTGCATGTGAGGCTATATGGATGAGGAAGATCCTGGTCGGTTTGTTCGGTTCTCACTTAGATCGTACTGTGATATATTGTGATAATAAGAGTTCCATTAAACTCTCGATTAATCTAGTATTTCAAGATAGATCTAAACATATTGAAATCTAGTACCATCATATCAGAGATTGTGTCGCAGTGCAAGATCATGTTTCTTTCTTACATTCCTACAGAGGATCAGGATGTACATATTCTGACGAAGGCACTCACCGGGAGCAAATTCAAATACCATAGAGACCAAATCGAGGTGGCAGATAATCCCTATCTTGTTGAGAGGGAGTGTTGAGATTCAGCAAGATTATGAGCTTAGTGAAAAGAGTCACCTTCACTAAGTGGGCCCCCAGGCTATTTTTGGTGCAAAGTCTATTTTTAGACTATGTCTGTTTTTAGACATGTCAATCATATTCTATGAGTTGCAGGATGCTATTTTTGGATGGTTGGTCAAGTTGGAAAAATAGATGGACTTCTATTTTTAGACATATTGGGTGGAGTCTATTTTTAGACTGCCAGTCTAAAAATAGATATGTCGAATATTATTAGCTCTTCATAATATTTGGACTCTAAAAATTATCTTATTCTCTTGGAGCACTTCAGTTAAGTGCACAGATGTGGCACAACAGCTAACAGAAGGAATTACGCTATTCCTGAGGGTTTACTAGAGCTATTTCATGTAGGACTTCAATTAGAACTCATGTGACAGAGTTTGGTGGAGTCGGAGAAGTAGTTGGGGGAGTTGTATTTAGTTTAACTCGGTTAGACTCAGTTGAGCTAGTTGTATCTAGTCTAACTGATTGATACACTAGTATGAGTGGAGTGAATTAATTAGTTAATTAATTCACAAATAATAAATCATTAATCAACTGAAGAATACATCAATTAAATACAGTGCATGGCATTTTCAGTGGAGACCAGTGGAGAGATAGGTGAAAGGGAAAGTGTGACTATCAATTGTGTATCAATTGTGACTATAGTGATGCATTGATTGCATCCAACACTTAGTGGAGGTGCCAATGAGGATTGCGCAGTCAATCCCGGAGTAATTCAAACTCATTGAGAGCCATTATTCAGTAGGGATTGCGCAGTAGAGGCAGGATAGTAGGTGGAAAATATCGGTGCATGGATTTGCAAGATTAGGCATGATTAGTGTGTAGCGATTGTATTGTACTGAGAGCATGATATGATCATCTTTGTATGAGGAACTTTACATGATCTCTATGACATATATTATATACATATATTTTGGGTTTTTAGCTTTAGGCTTTCCCATTAAACAACTGTGTTAATGTGTGTGAATTTTTATTGTTTCATGTGTGCATTGTAATCTTGATTTAATTTCCGCAAATGACCAATGGTGGAATAGATTCTGTATTTCACATGAAGTTAAAATAGTGTGAGGTCAGGAGAATCTTGGACATATAACACATAAGTTATATAATTTCTACATTTTGTATGTTGGTCTTATCAACTACTTAAGAGTCAGGGATGGTGTAAAAACTATTGTAATGATTAACTTTTTAGCTTGCCATTTTGCTTCCCAAAATTCATTTTCAAGGGGATAAAAGGATTATAAGAAATTAGAACGAAAGAAAAACCCTTCTAGTGGTGTTTGAAGAGATGTATTGTAAATTTTTTTATGAATTTATAATATTAGTTTTGTTAATGTTTTGGAAAGAAAATATTTAGTTTCTATCATGATAAGATAATTAGTTTCCCCAAATAATTTCCATTTTCTTGAGGATGGTAAGGAGAAGTGATTTTGTGTTTTATGTAGTATTTTTTCAAAGTAGCAGATATTTTATGGCCAGTGAATTGTGTCTCCCCATATGTTATGATCTCTCTAGGAAATCCATAACGCACAAACATTTCAAATAGAAAATTAATAACTACCTCTTATGTAGCCTTTGAGAGAACTACCACCTCCACCCATTTATTCAAATATTCTGTGCATACCAGAATATATACTTTCTTATTTGATGGTGGGTTGAAGGGCCCAAAAAATCAAGTGCCCATATTTTGAAAGGTTCAAGTACAATTTTCATCTATAGGGGAAGTTCGTCAGCCTGGATGAGGCGACCCATCCTCTGAAATTTATCACATCTCTGGATATAGTTTTTAGCATCTTTAAATATTGTGGGCCAATAATAGCCCATTTGTAAAATTTTATGCCCAACTCTTCAATCAACGAAATTCCCACCATAGGGATCATCAAGGAAAGCTTTTATAATATCGTAAATTTTGTCTTCCTTGATGCATGTATGGATTTGAAGGTCAGATTCTGTATGAAAATATACCCGTCGATCCAAGAGAACTATGAACTACGTTGAACAATGGGCTTCTTTTCTTGGAACGATAAATGTGCTAATAATTTCTCTGATGCCATGTAATTGGTGACATCAGCATACCAAGGTGTTTTGACTGTTTCCATGAACATATGTTCATTTGGAAATTTATCCTCCATAGATGAGGAGTCTGCTGCCAAATAAACTCTGGACAGAAAATCTGCAATGAGATTTTCCTTCCCCGGTCGATCTTTTATTGTGATATCAAATTCCTACAATAACAACAGTCAATGAGTTATTAGTAATAGTTTTATTGGCTAAATACCTAATGGAGGAATTATTAGTATATAAAAATATTGGGTATCCTATTATATAGTGACGAAATTTATTAATAGAATAAATAACAGTGAAAAATTCTTTCTTCATCACTGTATAATTTAATTCTGTCAGTGTAATATTATTGCTGATATAATAAATGGAATAAGGATTTTTATCTTCTTCTTATCCAAGTACAACTCCCATTGACGTATCTGATGCATGAGATGAAATGTGGAATGGAAAATTCCAATTTGGCCCGCGTAACACGAGGGTTTTTTAGACCAAATTTTTCATATCTATAAAATTAGCGTAACATGGGGGTTATTGAGACCAAATTTTTCATATCTTCAAAAGAAACATCACACCTGTCAGTCCACTCAAATTCCACATTTCCAATAAATACATACAATGTTGCTGCTATTTTTGAAAAAAATTCTATAAACAACAATAATAACCAGCATAGCCCAGGAAACTACACACCTCAGTTGGTGTATAAGGAGTAAGGAGTGTGAGAATTAATTCATTACTTGCTACATCTACCTAAATACCTGCATCATTAATGTAATGGCCCAAAATTATGCCTTTTTTCATCATCATATGGCCCTCTTCATTGGTATGACATAATTTGGTAGCTATGCACCATTCAAGAACTTTTACCAAATTCTACAAAGCTTGGTCAAACTCACTACCATAAGGAGTGTAATCATCCATGTAAATTTCAATCCCTTCATTAATTAATTCAAAACAAGTACTCAAGATTTCCCTCTGAAAATTCGTTGGTGAATTTCATAGCCCAAATGGTAAAACCATGTAGGAAAATGTTCCCCATGGGAAGGTGAATGTGGTTTTGTCTTGATATTTAGGAGCGATTCGAATTTGGTTGTATCTGCTAAAACCATCCAGGAAAGAGAAAAAAATCATTCCCACATGAGTGTCAAGAACCTAATCTATAAATGGAAGAGGAAAGTTGTCTTTATGTGTAGCTTTATTCAATTCTCTATAATACACAAAAATTATCGATTTGATATTTTTCTTAGGGACTACAACTAGCGGTGAAACCCATTGGTTGTCGAAAACAGGATAGATGAAATTAAAATTGAGTTTCTGCAATTCCTATTTTACTATATCCCTAAGGTGTGGATTCAATCTTCTTTGAGGTTTGCAAATGACGCATGCATATTTTTCTATATAAATTTTAGGTCCCTATACTACTAGTATAGTCCCTTATTGTTGTTATTGTAACCCCCTTATTGTTATGATTGTACCCCTGTAACCCCCATATTTTTATTATTGTTCCCTTAAATTATTATTGTTAGGTCGGTTAGGATTACATTGTGGCCCCATGGACTCCTATATATGGAAAGGAGGTTTTGTAATTTGAATCATCCAAGAATTTTTAATTCATGTAATGTATTAGAGGATTCCCCCTCGAAGTGGCTTATTTCGAAGGTTTTGATATCTCTTTTCTTCTATTTTTGGAGTTGGTTTCACAACATTTGATATCAAAGTTTTGGATTCTAGAGTTTTTGCTGCTCCAAACCGGTCATCATGGAATTTTCACTATAATTGTTTTTATATGAAGGTTCAGAAGTGGAAATTTTTAGAGTGCGAAGCAGAACTCCTGAGGAAGGTCGTCGCAAAATTTCAGAGCTTGGTTTGCAATATTTTCGGAGATATGATATGTGAAAGTTAGGGCTTTTTGCAAGCTCCTGAATTTAACCTAAACAGGTCATCGCAGCATGTTCACTATAATTTGTTTTCTACGAAGATTCAGAAGCTGTAATATTTAGAGAGTGAAGCTCAAATCCTGAGTAACATCTTGGAAACATTTCAGAGCTCGGTTCGCAATATTTTCAGAGATATGATCTGTGGAAGTCAGGTCTTTTTCAGGCTCCCAAATTTCATCTCAAAGAGGTTATCGTGGGAAAAGCTTCATAACTCTCTCTCTAAGCATCGGATTGGAATGCTGTAAAAATTGGCTGCAAGTACACAGAATGTGGTTTTCTTTCTATCAATTTCAAAGCCAAAGGAGGAAATAGTAACACGTGGCAAGTCATACAAGTTCTCTCTACTGAACTAGTCCATAATTGGGTCATTGTGGGAGATTGGACAAAACTTTGCCTTGAAGAATCCAAATTAGGTCAAACCTGTGAAATTTGAAAGAAGGTTCAGAGGGATAATACAAGGCCAAATTTTGGATATTGAGGATCTACAATTATAGAGATAATTAAATTTCAATATAGAGTTCCTCAAAAGAAAGTAAAAGGTGTGTATTTTTTTTCCGAATTGCGTAAGTCTTGTTTGGAGAATCAAGTTGAATTGATTGCAAGGGCATATTGTAGAATAGATATCAGTATTGGATTATAAAATGGCCCCTAAAAAGAATTCAACACCCATTAAGCCTTTGGAAAGCTCTACTATGACTCATGAAGACGAAGAATGGCAACATGAAATATCAAAATTACAAGAGCAAGTGCAACAAATTTCGCTCTCGCAAAGAGCAACAAAAAATGACATGGAAGTTTTGAAGAAAGGCATGGAAACTAAGATGGATGGTTTGAATAAAGGCATGGAATCTAAGATGGATGGTTTGAAGAATGGCATGGAAGCTAAGATAGATGGCATGGAAGCTGGCATGGAATCTAAGATGGATGACATGGAAGCTAAGATCGATGAAAAATGGAAAACATGAAGAATGATCTAAAAGCAGACATGGAAGGTTTGACAAATTTGATACAAGAAATGTTTCCTAATGGTGAAAAGATAGTAGAGGAAACTCATGATGAGAAAAAAATAAATGTTAATCATGATTTCATAAACTCTAATGTTGGTGGGAAGAACCACCATATTCCAAAAATGGATATGAGGAAGTTTTATGGAAAGGATCTTGTAACATGGATACTACAGATGGAGCAATATTTTGATCTCCATAACGTGCAAAACACACAAAAGGTACGCATTGCAACTTTACATTTAGAACAAAATACATTTGTGTGGTATCGATGGCTTTGCTCCCGTAAAAAAATTGTCACTTGGTCAATTTTTACGGAGGAAATGATAGCACATTATGAGGATACAAAGAGAAACACCTTCTTTAGCCAATTGATAAATCTCAAACAAAAGGGTTTAGTGGGGGATCACATTGAGGACTTCCAAAAATTGAATATAAGGGTAACTGATATTCCAGAGGAACACATGATTGATCTCTTCATAGGCACTTTAAAGGATAACATCGAACATGAAGTTCGCATTCTGGAACCTGATTCATTGGAGAAGGCATTCAGGTTGGCAAGAAAAGTTGAATGTAAAATTATGGCGACAAGGAAGCCTACCACTCAATTCTATAAAGAAGGAAGTGTTGCTACGCCTAGATTTCCACAACCTACAAGGTTGACACCACAACAATTGGAAGAAAAAAGAGCAAAGGGCTTTGCTACAGTTGTGATAGCAAATACACTAAAGGTCATAAGTGTGCTGAGAAGAAATTATTTTACATAGATTGTGAAGAGGAAGAAGAAAATGAACAAGAAGAGGATATACACCAGGAACCAACCCTAGAAGAGTAAGAAATGAGTCCGACCATATTTTGTAATGCATTGGCAGGAATTACCACTCCTCAAACTCTCAAGATAGAAGGACATATCAAGAAGAAAAAGGTAATAGTGTTGATTGATTCAGGTATTACCCATAATTTTATTCATTGTAAGGTAGCCAAGGAATTGAATTGTTTCCTATACCCAGCACCAGAATGTCAAGTGATGGTTGCAAATGGAGGAACTATAAATTGCTCTGGAAAATGCCATAATATCAAGCTAACCATGGGGGAATATGTATTGAATAGTCCAATGCATTCCATTCCTATGGGAGGTGCTGATGTTGTACTAGGAGTACAATGGTTACAATCTTTGGGGACGGTAGCTTTTAATTTTCAAGAACTTTTCTTGAAATTTTTTTCAGAAGGAAAGGAAGTCGAATTACGGGGTATTGAAGGGAAGCCGGGAAAGATAATAAGCTCTAATGTCATGACAAAGCTTCTAAAGAAATAACAACAAGGCGTAATTGCACAATTATGCTCACTAGAAGTTCCAACATCAAAATCATCTATTTCTACAGATCTCCAAAAATTCTTGGACAATCATTCCAAGGTTTTTGAAACTCCCAAAGGACTCCCACCTATTCGTGATCATGATCATGCTATTCATTTGATTCCATGAAGTGTTCCTCCAAACATCAGGCCTTATAGATATCCTTACTTCCAAAAGAGTGAAATTGAACGTATGATTGCAGAAATGTTAGAGGCGGGTATAATTTAACCTAGTCAAAGTTCTTTCTCTGCTCCTGTAGTATTGGTACACAAGAAGGATGGATCATGGCGAATGTGTCCGGATTATAGGGAGCTCAATAAGCTCACCATTAAAGATAAATTTCCCATTCCTGTGATTGATGAATTATTGGATAAATTACATGGAGCAATTTATTTTACCAAGTTGGATCTTCGTTCAGGATATCATCAAATTAGAATGAAGACTGAAGATATTCTGAAAACAAAATTTCGAACTCATGAGGGTCATTATGAATTTTTGGTCATGCCTTTTGGCCTTACCAATGCACCTTCTACATTTCAAGGGTTGATGAATTCCATTTTCAAACCCTTCCTTAGAAAATTTTTGCTAGTATTTTTTTATGATATACTAATCTACAACAAGTCTTGGAAGGATCATGTTCAACATGTTGACAGGGTGCTCAAACTATTGGAGGAGAAACAACTATATGCAAAAACATCCAAATGTTTCTTTGGAGTACAAGAGGTGGAATATCTGGGTCATATTTTATCTCATGAGGGTGTTAAGGTAGACCCTAACAAAATTAAAGCCATTAAATAATGGAATCTCCCCACAACCATAAAGTAGTTCCGAGGATTTCTCAGGTTAACAGGGTATTATCGCAAGTTTGTTAATAATTATGGGAGAATAGTAGCACCTCTAACAACATTATTGAAGAAAGATGCATTTTCATGGACTCCTAAAGCAACTAAGGCATTTGAACATCTTAAAGAGTCAATGTGCCTAGCAACAGTCTTAGCTACGCCAGACTTCACAAAAACCTTTATTATGGAATGTGATGCCTTAGGAAATGGAATTGGTGTTGTTTTAATGCAAGAAGGAAGACCCATTTCTTTTGAAATTCATCCAATCAAAGGAAAGTATTTACATAAATCTATTTATGAGAAGGAAATGTTAGCAATACTGCATGCACTAAATAAATGGTGAAATTACCTAATGGGAAGACACTTCAAGGTAGAACTAATCATGATAGTCTTAAACAATTTTTGGAAAAAAGACTATCTTCAGAAGAGCAACAAAAATGGATCACAAAGATGTTGGGTTATGACTTTGAAATAATCTACAAAAAAGGTAAGCTAAATGTTGTTGCAGATGCACTCTCAAAAAAGAATGAAGAGGTGGAAGCATTTCTTTGTGCCATTTCTATTATCCAACTAGATTGGATAACTGAAGCAAGGAATGAATGGAAGAAGGACGAAGAAGTGTGGACACTCATTCAAAAGTTGCAGCAAGATCCTAGTACATTTGATACAGTTAGTTGGAAAAATGATTCCTTATGGTACAAAGATCGCTTATATCTTTGTAAGAATTCCCAACTAAAATAAAATATTATTTTGGAGTTGCACACTTCTCCTTTAGGATACTTAGGATTTTAAAAACTTACCATAGGGTGAAGAAAGAATTCTTTTTGGATGGCCTTAAATCTGATATTCAAAATTTTGTGGTGGAATGTTTGATTTTCTAGCAAAATAAAGTTGAGACAATTAAGACCCCAGGTCTTCTACAACCTTTATCCATTCCAAGTCAACATTGGGAGGAGATTTAAATGGATTTTATCAAAGGTTTACCTAAGTTCGAAGGAAAGAGTGTCATCATGGTGGCAGTTGATAGACTTACCAAGTATGCACACTTTTGTGCACTATCCCATCCATTTAAAGCAAGTACAGTTGCTACTACATTTATGGACACAATTCAAAAGCTACATGGAAACCCAAGGGTTATTGTGAGCGACAGAGATCCCGTTTTTACTAGAAATTTTTGGACGGAGTTATTTTCTTGTTTGGGTACTCAATTAGCTCATAGCTCATCTTATCATCCTCAATCCGATGGTCAAACTGAGATAGAAAATAAATGTTTGGAAGGATATCTTCATTCTTTTGTATCTGATAGACAAACACAATGGGTCAAGTGGTTACCTCTCACTGAATGGTGGTATAACACTTCCTCCATACTGCAGCAAAACTGACCCCATTTATGGCACTTTATCGATATCATCCACCGTCCATCACATCATATGTAAGGGAAAATTCAAAGGTTCAAGCACTACAAGATCACATTGAGCATCAACAAGAAGTTCTCTAGCTCTTGAAGGATAACCTGAATGTGGCACAAAATCAAATGAAACAACATGCAAATCAACATCGCAGCGAGAGAAGTTTTGATGTAGGAGACTAGGTATTTTTACAGCTACAACCATACAAACAAATGTCCCTCAAGCAAGCTAAGAAGGATAATAAATTATGGCCAAAGTACTATGGTCCTTATAAGGTGTTACAAAAGATTGGTACTATGGCATACAAATTGGAGCTTCTTGCTTCTTCATGAGTGCATCTAGTTTTCCATGTTTCATGCTTAAAGAAGGTTATAGGTGAAAATATTCCAGTTCAAACAATATTTCCATAACTTGACGAGGAAGGAAAAATCATATTGGAACCTGAAGCGGTCACAGAAACAAGACCTTGACAACTATGAAATTGATCAATTTCAGAGTATCTCATCAAGTGGAAGAACTTAGCCACTGAAGATTCTATATGGGAGGATAAGAATTTTATACAGAAGCACCTAGAGCTACTCAAGCATTGAGGAAAACACTTTTTTGAAGGAGAGGGGCATGTTAGGTCCATATACTACTAGTATAATCCCTTATTGTTGTTAGTGTAACCCCCTTATTGTTATTATTGTACCTCTGTAACCCCCATATTTTTATTATTCTGCCCTTAAATTATTATTGTTAGGTCGGCTAGGATTACATTGTGGCCCCATGGACTCCTATATATAGAAAGGAATTTTTGTAATTTGAATCATCCAATAATTTTTCATTCATTTAATGTATTGGAGGTTTCCCCCTCGAAGTGGCTTATTTCTAAGGTGTTGATATCTCTTTTCTTCTATTTTTTCATTTGGTTTCACAACAATAAATGTGATGTGTACATTGTTTGGGGTTAATGCCTCGCATATCAGAATATTTCGAAGTGAAGGCGTGCCTATATTTCTGGAGGATTTGGATTAATTTTTCATGTTGTTAAACATCCATATTATTGTTAATTTTTAAATTATTACTAGGCTCAATTTCAATGGGAACAATATTATGAACTGCAATTGTGGGAATATGTTCATTATTCGGAACCTCCAATGGATCTCTCTAGGCCTCATTGTCAAGCATCGCTTTCAACATTTGACATGTTGGATTCCAAATAGTGGAAGGTTGTTTGATAAAACAATTAATCACATTGTCCTTGATTTGTCTTTTAAAAATAAGAGATTCATCCAAATTAAGAAGAGAATGCATATTTCCTTCCTAATATTTGGGGGGAATTGGTTGGTAATCATCGACTGGTAGGTTGGGTCTTGCAGGCAGGTATAGGACAATATTTTTAATTGAAGTACCTTTTGCAATCGTCATATTTATTTTCTGACATCTGATATATGTATCAGAAGTTTCTAGCTCTGGTCTGCCTAATAGTGAGGGGTGCCCATCCAACCTATTTCTAGGATTGAGAACCATAAAGTCTAATGGGTGTTCCCAGGAATCTACTGAAACAATAATATCATCCAAGGTGTCTTTTGGTTTTACTGTCATTATTTCAGCTAATTTGAGCATGATGGAGGTTGATTTGAACACGGTGATTCCAAGGATTTCAAAATTTTCTACAGTTAAAATGTTTATTGTAACTCCTAAGTCCACCAGGGTGTTTGGGAAACTATGACCCTGAATTTGGACAGTGACTATTAGGTTTCCGAGGTCACCTTATTTAATAGGTATTTGTTTACCCAAAATGAGATTAGACAGTTTCCCAAGAACATTAACTATAGGAATGTCTTTTGGTTTCCTTCCAATATTTTTGACAAAAAGTTTTCTAATAGTCTTGGCATAAATTGATACATCCTAAATAGCCTCGAGAAGAGGAATTTTAATACATAATTTTTTTAATTCCCCTAGAAGACAAAAATATGAATAAACAATATTTTTAATCATAGTAAGTCTCTTGGGGAATGGAGGAGCTACATCCATATTTTTGAAAAAAATCTTATTGTTTGTATGCCCTATCAGATGTTTATGTTCGAGTGGAAACTAAACTAGAATAATGGTGTTCGGGTAAGGGCTGATACTCGATGGAAATTTCATCAATTACCTGCTCTTGTATTTCTACTTGTTCTTCTAGATAATTAGTCCATCCAGACCTTATTCGTAGCTCATTACACTCAAAGGAGGTAGGGCCATGGTCTGTGTTTTTAAAAATCTCGAAATATTAGATAGTCATGTGTTTCAGATTAGGATTCAATTACGCTGGAAATTGAGGACGTAAAGGAAGTGGAACATTTTGTGGTAACTGAAGTGAAGCTTGTAGTGTCTATTGCAACGGAGGACGTGCAGTACCCAAATTATTGATTTTTCCCACAAGATGCTGCCAATTCTAAGAGCACATTTGTCCCTAAATACATGGATTTTCCCATTTTGAAGGATATTAATTATTGGTTGTATTTTTCCATGAAGATGTAGGATACTATTGGTTTTTCCATGAAGGTCTAGCGAATGGTTGTGTTATCACAAAATTGGACCTAATAGGCTGCTTGATCAGACAATCTCATGTAACTATTTCAAACCTAATCTTGTGACTGAGGCTTAGCCTCCTCAGCCTGAGAGGGCTCTCTCAAGGGTTAATGATATGGATAAAGATATAGATGGCTAACTCTATTTAAGAAATAAACTAATAATGATAGATGTAGGTTGAAAATAGTGTCAGCATGTATACATTGGGCTTATGGAGTCAAATAAATTTAGTAATTCAGTGAGTCTACTTAACATGGAAGTTGAGTCTTATCAGAGTTTTTAGTCATAAGGTACACACACATGAAACATGTAAAAACACAGTCAGTTCACTTATAAAGGAAGTCAGAGCATCTTAAAAATTAATTTTGAGTAATACAGATGAACACCATTGCAAATGAGATATATAAGAAATATAGATAGAATAGGAAAACACTAAAAAACCCTTTAGAATCTCAATTTGGTCAAGTAGAAGATCTTTGTATTAGCTGAAAAACAGTCAATTCACAACAAGCTCCTTTTTAGCAAAAAATGTCCAACCCTTGAAAAATTCGACCCAATGGCCTTTAATATACATCTTACATCCTCATATGATCTACCTCTAGGCTAGATACGTCGAATTTATGTTCACTGACACCTTGCATAACCATAAAACATGAAATTTATTACAAAAAGACACTTATCCTACTTGACAGTCCTATTTCAAAAAGGACTCAAACTCTTTATTAATATCTATAACAACCTTATCTATTTGAAATTACATCATTGAAAAGTGTATCATCACATGGTAAAATTTGGATAATGGCATTCAGTTATTCATGACCACTTAGCTGACCTCCACAAAAATCAGAAATAATACCCTGTTTTTAGGCATAGGATCTTTTTCCTTCTTGGAACATTATGACTATCATTTAATCTTCATTTCATGGTCCTTGCCTATTGAAAGTTGGATTAACATGTCCCATAAATCTTTCCTAGCCTACAGCTATCTAAAACCTCTTCAAAAACTACTCAAAAGGATGTAATGTATTGCGCTATGAAAATATAGCAGTTTCGTAGCGCTTTCTATAGCACTGTGATTACAAGCCTTTATCCTCCAAAAACTTGACTCTTTCCTCTTGCATCATTTTAATCACCCTTCAACACATCTTTCATAGCAATTTTAGCTCTTAAATCAACCTTTAGCACCTTTAATACTGATCAAAAGAAGCAAAAAAGGCAGCTACAACAGTTTCGTACCGCTTTTCTTCTTTTTAAGCCTGAAGGCACTACGAAACTGTTGAGTATGCATATTTTTTTATAAATTTGATCAAATGAAAACTATGGTTGCTGAAAAACTCAAAATATAACCTGTCCTCATCATCTAAAAACCATACAAACCATAGACCAACTTCATTTTAGCTTCCTTGAGGCATTCCTTCTTCATTTACAATTGGTTGACCTATTGGTTCTTCTATGACTATCAGTTTAATGCCTTTGCTCTGTAGCTCATCATGAATTAACTCCAGTTGCTCTTGTAAATCCTTCACCTGGTCTTTAAGTCTTTTTTTAGTAGCTCTGAGATGGGTGTTTATTATTCTAACAAACTTAGCTTCTTTTATTGCTGGAATTGTCCACTTGACAAGTTGCTCTATATTTTCTAAAGTTTCAGAAACAAAATCAACTTGTCCTTCCCACATTTCCTTCATCATTTTAAACTGTACTTTATCGACACTGTGTTTCCTAGCTTTATTTTTAATAACAAAAATTTCTTGATTTTGTAACTTTAACTTTTCCTCAAGGCGTGAAATTATGTTTTCTCCATCACTTTCTCTTTTCCCCTTTTTAATTTGTTGATTGTATCTTTCACAGTGGGTGATGAGAGATCAATAATATCATTAGGTGATTTAGATATCTCACTGGGTTTTAAACTTCTTTTCTACCTTCCATTAACTTCCTAGCATGCCTTGTCATAGGATTTCTTGCTTGAAAAATGAAACCTGCATCTTTCCCCTCAAACTCTAATCTCTTTGCAGACTTAGCCTTTTTCAACATTTTCTCATCTTCCCCAACAAATTCAGCTTGGACAATAGGTGTTTCCTCTATGTCAATGGCATGAAGAATATCCTCTAGATTCCCCTTTGTTACTAAACTGTCTTCTATAGCAACTGTCTTTCCTTTCAAAACCACCGCTTGGCTTCTAGTTATTCTTTTGGTCCCTTGTTTGTTGACAGCTTGTTCTTGTTTTGCATCTTTGACAACCTTTGATTTCTATTTTTCAGGTAGGTGAGTTAGTGTATCAAGCATTTTCATTTTCTCTGGCCTTTTCTCAGTTTTCTTTCTTGGCTTTACTCTTGCAGGTTCTTTTGGTTTTGCTGGTGGTGGTGTTGGAACTCCTTTAGATTTAGGGTTTCTTGCAAGAGGTAGGGGTTCCAACTAAAAACCATTAACAAACAAGAATGAGGACCAATCTCTTCCTATCTTTTGAATTTCATCTAAAATTAATAATTTCATTAAGCCATGATGAAATAATGATGTCTCACTTCCCTCAGACTTTTCTTGCACCTTATCATCCATATTTTCAAGACTTCTATGCAGATAAAAAGAAAATTCAAGTGAAATCTTACCAGTGAAGTGTAGAAGTAATTTGAAATGGTATGAATAAACCTTGTGATACCTACCTTCATAGGTAAAATATTTCTGAATGTTGAGCAATAGTTTTGAATAATTATCTTTGATGCAGCTTCTTGGGATAGCATTGTTGAGATCCATCTCAATGTACTCAGGCTTCATGAACTCTTTACATTTCTCCATATTAAATTTCAACCCTTTGAACCAGGTTTCTTGACCCCTTGGAATCTCTGTAATGACAGCAATGGCCTCTGGTGTGATAGAAAAACTTAGCATCCCCACTTTAGTGGTTGTTCCATTAAAATTCATAGAAAATTCCTTAGATACCTATGTGTGACAGCCTTGCAATTTCTCACAAAACTGTAGGCAACCTACTCTTTTGAATGCTTCCATCACTGCTGGGTCTTCAGTTATTTCCTTCATATCTTCAGGTTCATGCCTTAAGCATTGTCCTCCTCTGTGTATTTTTCTTTCCTCTACCATATTCTTCAGAGAACCTCTCAGCCTCACTTGATATAGATGTATTACCCTTGCTTGAATAAATGTATCACCCTCACTTGATATGGATGTAATAAACCTTTGTAAGAACTAGTCACAAGTTTGGCTTGATACTCAGAGCTCAGACATTACGAATGAAGGAAAAAGGAATGAGAATGACTGATTGGGAAATAATTTGAATTTCAAGTGTCCTTTCATAACTAAAAATGATGGACCACTCATAACCTATACTGACCATGATGACTGAAAACATGGGTGTGTACTTCAATTTCATCATTACATGACTCAGAAAGCCTCTATCTTGCCCTTTCCTAATGGTTTATGACATTTGACAACTAAATTGAAAAGATAGTTACAAAACCGCACTTTTGTAGCGCGTGTAGTGTAATTTTGTTGTTTGTGTTACGAAACTATCAGCACTTTCATATCTCAAAGTAAACTTTTTCAATGTGATGCACTACGAAATTGTGGTTTCTTGGCTAATCGGGTAGTTTCGATACGAAAAATTTGGGAAATGAAATGAATCCTAAAATGATGAAAGAATTGACATGAAAGACCTTAAAAATGAGTTTATTTAAACACTAGGGTAGGATCAAACTTATAAAAAATTTAATACTTCCTTGGGTTAAACTCAAGAAATAACCCCTATGACCCTATTTTGACACATGAACCTAAGTAATATTGTCAAAATGATGTTTAGATTTTTTTTTAAGTGATATAATAGGTTGATTCATCTAGGGTGGTACAAAATACGATTGAGGTTTCCAGGTAGTATTAAAATATTTCCAACCCTCCCATGTTGACCTAGGAATTTGTTGCTAAGAATATTAACCAGAATAAAACAAAGAAGGATCATGTATCATACCTGGAGGGTGGTTCTGCCACTATTGTCGTCATGCCATCAGATATTATTGTTCTTTGTCTTCCTTATATTATTTAAATATATATTTTAATCCAGGAAGTGAGGGACATCATTCATTTGAGTGATCCTTATCATAGATAGCACATATTTCGATTGTTTCCAGCGGAATCTTCTGGCAGCGAGGATAGAAAATAGCCAAGGCTTTCTCTGCATCAACTTGTTTTTTCTTCACCTATAACACATCCAATTGTGTAGTAAATGTGATCAAAATACTAATTTTAAATTTTTCTAAAATATTACCAAATTCTGGCTATATAACTCTTCCACCTGTAGTTCTGCAAGATCTGTTGAGAGGATTGCAAATTCCAAGTTTGGTTCGTGTACTTCCTCGTGAGTACTCGATACAAAATTTTATGATCTCATTATATTATTCTTTATAAATATCACCATTCCCCATTAAATTAAGTGTTTATATCCATTCTTCTTTCATAACCATAATCAAGGTAATTTTCAACACATATTTGGGTTGGTTACCGTATGGTGATATTCGAATATTCTATTGAAACCTTTCAACATATTCTTCTAGAGTCTCATGTTCTTTTGGCATGCTTTCAAATATTTCCTCTTTTAAGTCTCTAGACCAACAATAGTCCTAATATTTATTAAGAAAATTTTCTTTCATTTGATCCCATGAGTTTACAGTTCTGCCTCCTAATCCCATGAACCAGTGTAATTCTACTACTAATTTTAAGGAAGAAGGAAACAATTTTAGTTTCCATGGATTGGTAGTATAATCATAACCTCGACATAGAACATCAAACTAAAATAGAAATGCATCAGGATCCTTAGAATCCATTCCATGAAAGTTTGGAATATTTTGAAGAGGGATGGATTTCATTGGTGCATTTTCCTGAGGATCAATGATATGATATTTTTTGGTTGTAGTTTGAGTTCCTGTTACTATGTTTTTGATTTGGTAAAAAAATTTCCAATATCCTTTAGGGATTTCATGATCAGTAGGTATTTGTAATATTCCAAATTAAGAAGAGCAGTAATATTGAACATAAGACTGGCATGTACAACAAATATCAATAAAAACACATGAGAAAATCATAGATCCATTACATTATGTATCATAGCAGAAAAATAAACAATATGTTAAGGAACAAATCACTCAAACGAGGAAAAAAGGCCTCCAATGCCCAAATACAATAAAACCACAAGTGATGATGCTATACATAAATGCAAAAGTACATGAAACCACAATTCCATTGAGGGTTACTGTAGCTAGGAAATAGAAACAACTGGATCTACTGATATGATGCTCAAGAGGAGCTGAAAATGGAGAACTAGTCCCTCAAACACCATCCCAAGATAAATAGGAAAGGGTTTCTTCAAATACACAAGATGCAAAGAGTGCAGACCTCAACTCTATGGCTGAATCATGTTGTATCACTGGAGCTCTAATGAAACATGGATGATATACCAAGAAAATGGGTGTAACTTCACCTCTTTAGCTTTCTGAGTGAAGGGTTGCTCCCTTCACTAGGAAACTAGCTCATAAACAGGGCTTCTCAACCCTCCACTGCAACACCCTGCAAAATAATGTAGATCCTGAAGGAGACTACGATGTGGCTGAAGTTAAATTCTTGGCCCAATGCTGGATGGTGGAAATGAAGCTTAGAATAGCTATTTGAGTGGGCACTTGAAGTCCCCTGAGGTAGAGTGTGGGATTCCCGTCTGGAAATACCCTTGTACTAAACAGTACAACCAACTTAGCTAAATAGCTGAAGCATCCAAGAAGTCATAAGACTCAAACAAACAATATTTTGATGCCTATCATGGCTACCATCCCCTTCATTATATTCCTGGTGAGCTTCCTCACCCTTGGCCCCACTCATTTATGATGCTACTTCCATGCAAAGACTCCTCCTCCAAAAATGCGTTGTCCCCAATAGCTCCATTCTCTCCTATGCCAACGTTGTTGATTTGGTCAACCTTGACCCAGTCTACATGCATTGACCCCTTTCACACCAAGGTTTTATTTATTTCAGCTAGCTAACAGATCCACATTCGCACAAGAAGTGGTTTTATTCCTACTAAAGATATTTAAGGGTCTCTTTACCCCACTTATTCATCTAAGATATGAATAGAAGCAACATATAATATTCCAACTAGTTAAAAGCTAATTGGGAATATTACAGTCCTTCCCTCCCAAATGTTGCTTGTCCTCAAGCAGCAGTAAATAAGGATGCTGCAAAAAATTCTCTCCTTACCAAGTGGCATCCTCATCAGGTAGATTGCTCCATCGAATCAAATATTCTCTAATTACCCCGTTTCTTAGTTGCCTCTCATGAGTATCCAAGATAGCCTCTAGTTGTAAAACCATATGGCCCTCATCATCAAGAAGTGGGAGATCCACAGTGGAAACCACATGTTGTCCAATGGCATTCTTGAGGCACGAGACATGAAATATGTTATGGACCTTGCTTCCAGTGGGAAGCTCCAACTCATATGCTACTTCCCCAGCATGATGGATCACCTTTTATGGCCCATAGAACCGAAGCTTAAGCTTCTCATCCCCCTTCTCCTTTAGTGTAGACTGTGTATATGGTTGAATATGGAGATAGACCAAATCATCAACCTCAAACTACCTCTCTATCCTACCATGGTCTGCATATAACTTCTGTTGGTTTTGTGTTTTAGCAAAGTTGTCCTTGACGACCCAGAGTATATCCTGACTCTCTTGAATCCACTCCTTTTCTTTAGGATCCTTTCTTACCCCAAAAATCACATCCGCAAATGATAGAGCATCATACCCATAAAGAGCCCAAAATGGGGTGATGCTGATGGACATGTGGAAAGTTGTGTTGTAGTAATACTCCCCCAAATGGAGCCAGCGCAGCCATGCCCTTTGATGCCCCGAAACATAGTTTCAAAAGTAGCCTTCCAGCCACTTCTTTACTATCATTGTCTTTCCATCGGTCTGTGGGTGATAGTTGGTACTCGGTGTTAACTCAGTATCCACTAACCAAAAAATATCCTACCAAAAGGCACTCGTGAAGCGGCTATCAAGATCACTGACTATGGTATTTGGAAGACCATGGGGTCTAAATACATATCTAAAGAAGAGCTTGGTCACATGCGAAGTATTATATCATGTAGAAATAGCAAATAAATGTGAATACTTTGTTAGTCGATCAAAAACTACAAAGATAAAATCTTTACCCTAAACTATAGGTAGACCGGTGATGAAGTCCATAGAAGTACTCTCCCACTTCCCTTCCGGAATAAGGAGTGGCTGCAAGAGCCCTGCTGGATGGTTGTGTTCCCCTTTTATATATTGGAAAAATATGCATTCCTTGATGCGTTGGAGCACATCCTCCTCGAGATCCTTCCATGAGAATCCCTCTCGAATAGCTTGATATGTCTTGGTGAATCCTTGATGTCCGGAAAAGTGGTGAATCATGTGATGCCTGCAAAATATTCTTCTTGATTCTAGAATATCTAGCCAAGAAGACCCGTTCTCAGAAATATATGACCTCATTCATCACTCTATACCTCTCATCGGTCACCTGACCATCTAGGATCTCACATGAAAAGCGATCTTTGGAGTACTCTACTAGCAACTGGGCCTTCCAATTTGTATCCATACTCATCAAAGATAGTCCTGATAGCCTCTGAGATAGAGCATCTGCCACAACATTTTTGTTCCCCCTGACATGTTAAATGTCAAGTTATATGATTGGATCTTGCTGACCCATTTATGCTACCTTTCCTGTAGTTGCTTCTGCTCAAGAAAGAACCGAATACTGTTGTGATCAGTCTTCACTCAGAATCTGTTACCCACCAAATATTGTGAGAACTTGGATAAATAATGCATGATAGCCAACATCTCCTTATCATATATAGGATATAATCTCTCATGTGGTAGCAACTTCTGACTCTCAAAATCTATGCGGTGTAGCCCTTGCATAAATATTGCTCCAATGCCCTCCCCTGAAGCATGACATTCCAGCACAAATGGCTAGGTGAAATTTGGTAAAACCAATACCGGGTAGCTAATCATCACCTCCTTAAGCTATAAAAGGCTCTATGCACTGTGGCTATCCAACTAAAATATTCCTTCTTCTTCAAGTCTGTAAGGGGTGCTGCTAGTTGAGAGAACCCTTTGACAAACTTTTGGTAGTAGGTACAAATGCCTATAAAGCCCCAAAGTTATGTGAAATACTTTGGCTAGGGCCAATCTCTGATAGCACAGATATTCTCTTCATGAACTCTCACCCCATCTACTCCAATGATGTGGCCCAAATAGAGCATCTCTGTGAGTCCAAACTCACACTGGGAGAGCTTAGCATAGAATTGTTGCTTCTCAAGAATGTGTAATACTGCCTCAATATGATGTAGATGCTCCTCCCATGTGCGACTGTAAATAAGAATGTCATCAAATAATACCAATACAAAATTGCTCAAGTGACCACGAAAAATCTGGATCATGAAAGACCGGAAGGTTGTCCGAGCATTGGTTAGCCCGAAAGGCATCACCAAGAACTCAAAATGGCCATAGTGGCATCTAAATGTGGTCTTGGGGATATCTTGGTCCCTCACCTTGATTTGATGGAGCCCAGACCTAAAATAAATCTTTGAAAATTATTTGGATCTCCTTAGCTCATCCATCAACTCTTCGATATTGAGGATTGGATACCGGTTCTTCATTGTCTTCTTGTTCAAGGCCCTATAGTCAGTGCACATCCTCAATGTGCCATCCTTTTTCTTCACCAGAACTACTGAAGAATCAAAAGGACTGGTGCTAGGTTGGATATGTCCTAAAGCCAAGATATCCTAAATGTATTTTTCAATCTCATCCCCGTAGGCTTTGGGAGGCCTATAGGGTGTGGTGATCACTGCTTGGATCCCTTGCTCCAACTCAATAATGTGCTCAAATCCTCAGTCAGGTGGCCTCCCTAGTGGAATATCTTCAAATACTATAAAATAGTGGTCCAGAATAGATTGTAAATCTGGGTGTACCAGTGCAACTTTTCCCCCTTCTTCTGACATGCGCAGTTCTACTACCCACTCTATGTCCCCTCTACACAAATCAACCTCCATCCTATGTGAAAAGACAATCTAAGGTGGATAGGTGTGTATGCCCTTGATTTTCTGATGCTTACCACTCCCCTTCTCTATCCATCCCATCTCCAAGGTTTCCCAAACTGTGGTAACATTCCCTAAGGTGATTAACCACTAAATACCCAATATCACATTGTTGTCTAGAATATCAACCACAAAGAAGTGGTCTGTCAATGTATAGGTTCCCATAGTGATAGTTAATGCTGAAACATATTTGGCACACTACATGTTTCTAGCTCCTAGAACCAAAACTGAGAAGCCCTCAAATTCTTCTATGTGAATGCCCCTCCTTTTTACCAACTGAGTATCAATAAAGTTATGGGTGGCCCCACTATCTATCAATATCGATACTCTTTTCCCCTGAATAGTACCTCTAACTCTCAATGTTAGATACTTGGGAACTCCTTGCAAAGATGCAAGAGTCTCTCTAGTTGGATAAAATGTTCCCTGCACACCTCCTACTGGTGGTGCAACCTCTCCTAAGGCTACAGCGTTGGTATCATTCTCCAAGACTTCTACTTCCTCCTCTTCCTCATCATAGAAAACATCAATACAATGTGCCTTCCCTGCAACACATCGGTGTCATGATACCCATTGCTCTTGAAAAGTGAAACAAATTTTTCTCCTTCTTAAATATCCATGGAAATCATCATCAGGAGATATATTCTCATGATTATTCACATCTTTACCCTTTTCTTGAGAGGAGAATTTCTGTTGAAAATGGGCCTTTACTTTGGGTAAAGCATGATGTAAATATCTAGCTCTCTCCATGGCCTCTTGGACCGTAGTTGGTCTAGTGGATTTTACCAACCTATGCAATGGTTCAACCAACCCATCAATTAACATACACACCCTTCTAGCCATATATAGGTCAGATACCATGACTAAAAGCTTTAGAAATTCAGAAATATTAGTCCCTGGATCCCTAGTTTGCTTGAGCTTGGTTAGCTCAACAAAATGTGCTTCTAGATTCCTGGGGTCAAATATCTTCACCAACCTCCAGGTGAATTCTATATAATAAGTGACACTAGCATGCCCTAGTGTGGATAGGCCATGAAAACACCACTCATGTGCTTCACCTTATAGATGTAGCACTGCTATCTTGATGGCCTCCATCTTTGAAACTTTGTCTAGTTGAAAATAAGTATCTAACTTCTCTACCCAAGCCTTGGTTGTGCACTTGGGTGACCCATGATAAGAGGGCATAAAGAACCTACCCATAGTACGATGTAAGTCTTGGTTTTGCATGTACCTTCAACTTTTATGGTGATTGTGGGATCTTATACAATCCTCAATCCGACAGAACTTGTAATATTCCTAATTAGCCCAAGCTAATAGGAATATTTTATTTTGTCTTTAATTTTATTTATTGATGAATAAAATGTAAAGGAGGACATGAAAAACTCCTAAAACATAAAAATAAATCAATGCCCAATGTGAACAGAAAAAAATCAAGGCTTTCTTAATAAAATCCACTTGTGTGTGAAACAGGTTTGAGCTATTTGACTGGGTCAATAGGACCAAATCTACAACGATGTCTAGGTTCAATGTATCTCCTAAAGGGACAACGCAGTTCTAGAAGGAGGACCTCATGTGAAAGGGGTTAAGTGATTCAAGGTGGTTTAGGGTTTTGCACATCCTCATCTTATAAAAGGAAGGAGAAGGCTCAAGGAAAAGATTGCTGATGATACTTAGATTTTGAGATTCTCTTGGCTGTTTAGCTAGAGAGAGAGGAATTTCTTGTTTAGGAATTCCTCTTCTTCCTTGAGGGTCTCTTCGAGGAGATTGTGCTACATTGATCCACTATCTGGCATTATGGCCAAGCTTCACCTTACATTACAGTTTTTCTCATGTTGAGGGTTGAGCTATCTTCTGGGCTGCAGCAAGTGGAATCAAATCTATTCAGATCTGAAGAGTTCTATTGCATCTTTTCAGTGGGGAAGTCATATAAACCATTAGCAAGAGTGCAATAGATGTTTTGAGCTTTAGATTCCTATCTTGGCATCAAGAAAAAGTGTGCTCCACTTATTTAGTGCATTCAATTGAGGAAACTGCATCCTCTTTGTAGTCAAAGTTGCAGTTTACATTTGATAACAGTTTGGAGGAGAGATCTCCGGTGGAAGGACTCCTTTCCTTCACAGTGGTGATCCGTGGATTGGCCAACCAATCCATGTTATATTTTCAGATCTGATCTACTATGTATCATATTATTTAGAAATTTTTGAACATTACTGCAGATCTATGGTGTAGATCTCAGATCTATTCATTGTTAGTCATCTTCTGCTGAGATCCCTAAGGGGAATGTACTAAAAAGCTCTTTTTTCATATAGATCCCATTCTGATCTATGATTTTCTATTCAGATCTATTTTATATCTAAAATATAATGAAACACTGCTTCAACCACTTATAAATTACGCTGTTTAGCTTTTATGTCTCATTCCATGGTTGCATCACTTCATTTTGTGGCCTTTCTTCATGTATAAATCCGTCTTTTCTAACATAAAGCCATTGAATCATATTATGAACTTTCTATACTGATATTCCATTATTATTTTAGTTAACCCCTTCAAGAAATCACTTTATAGAATCTTCAACCCTTTCTGCATAATTTAAGTCATGGGAAATCAGGGTTTTTAAGCCTAGTTGAGCAAGGAGGTACTGTTTAACTTAGCTAGACTTATTTTTTTGAGCTGAAATTCGGAGAATAGGTCCCTCATGACCTAATAGAAAAAATAACCTCCCGCCATTTCTCTTATGTTTACGTAGATCTCTGAATATACGCATTTTAGGGCCAAAATCATCACTTTTCCCCACCTTTTTGCCCATAAAATGCTGTATAAGGTTGCTTCTGTATATTTAAATGAAGGTTGAGTGTTTTTAAATCTGTATCAGACATATTTTTGTAGCTCCACATTGGTAATAACTCATATTATTCCCAATATGTAGCTGTTCCTTAATTTGGAATATTACAGTGGTATCATAGCAAGATCTTTGGCTCAGCCTGTGGCTTCAAGCCAAAATGTTTTACAACAAGGAGAAAGATCAGAATTCTAAATAATTTTAGTTTTACCTCATCATATTCCAGATCCATGAAGAGCCTCTTCAAGGAGGGTAGACAGACAAAGGAGGAAGAAGAAGAAAATGAAACTCCTAGAGGGTTTCAAGGAGAAGAAAGTTGCAATGAGACCTGTAGAAGGTTTCAAGAAGGAGATGAAGACCCGTGCAATCCCTACCCTCACAAATAATATGCATTGTACTGAAAAAACAAGAGCATGGCTCCATCACTTGTAAGAATGATAGAAGAGGAGATCTCCCTGCTCCTTTTCCAAACCATGAAGGGTATTGAAGAAGATCTCAAGGAGATAGAAAGGGTGGAGACTTGTACCAGCGCTGGCACAACCTTGGAAGAGCAGCCTTTAGTAATGGAGGAAGACTACATAGTTGCATAAGAAGCTCTTGCTTCTACATCCCACCAAGGTGTGATTCAAAATTCATCTGTTGTCATTTCAGCACATTGTATGAAGAGATCTACTTCTCTCTATGTTTCTGATTTAGAGCAACAAAGTTGCACTGCGTTGTGCAAGAGCAGTATGGAATAAAGGAGGCACCATTCCTCATGGGGGCATTCAAATTTCAGCTTCATTCATGGAGAAATGGAGGAAGAAATGATGAGTGGTAGACATCTTGAAGTGAAAAACCTTTTCTCCTTTCCAGATGCCTCTTTCTCAATGAGCACTCCCTAGCTCAAACATAAACTTCTACCTGCAGAAGATCCAGAACCTCAATGGTTTTGGAAGAGCATAGATGAGAGGTCTTTTCTTCAAGATATCAAAGGGATTTCATTTCAAAGGCCCTTGAAATGTAGAAGGTGTGAAACCATGAGGACACAAAGAGGAGATGCGGAAGAGGGCCAACCTCATTCCTATCCATTGCAGAAGGTTGAAACACCTAGGAAGGTGATTGGATTGCGCAGAGGAAGCATGGAGGATCTTCTCCACTCATGTATTCAGTCATCTCTCATTGAGGAGGTCTCATTATGTGAATATTATGGCACCATCCATGGGCAACATGTGTCATCACTATCAAAGGATGAGATCCTAAAGATTGCAGAAGGCAAAGAAGGGGGCAAGTTTCACATGGTAAGAAACATTTGTCCCTCTTTATTTCAGCACAATAATGCAAAGAGAAGGCAAGGTGATCCATTCAAGCAAAGCAAGGACACATCAGTCCATACATCCTTCCATGATCTATGCCTTGATGTCTCCTTACTTGAAGGAATTCCACCAAGGAGTTCCGATGATGAGTAGAAGAGCAAAGTTTTCCCTCAACCTTGTGCATTAATGCCATCTCTTTCTAAGAGGGAAACCAACACAACATTGGAGACTTTTGGTAAGAAGCATGCTTATTTAAATCACATACTATTTTATGATTGCATGTATTCTCTTACTTTATATTTGCAGGCCATAACTCCTAAGAGGAGTGTTTTACCTTACAAGCTTCATGGCCAACTATGAGCTAATATTATTTTCAACTATGGCCACTCCCTTGATGGGCTAAGGGAGGTGTTGCAACATGATGGGTTCTTCCCAAAATCACCAAATATACATTTCACTTTCAGCCATGGTGAAATGATAAGAGCAGCAAGCAAGTGGCATGCAGCCCACTTACCACATCTAGATCTTAAGCGGGAAGGAGATCACCTGCGCTCATTCTTATTGGGTGAGTTTGGGAATCACCCAAAGTTTTAGATTTTATTGTCTCATTCCATGTACTCCAAGAAAATAATGCATAAGAAGAAGGCATGTTATTTTTGGTTTATGAGGAGAGAGTATGGACACCCCATGTTGAATTTCATGTCCATAAATCTACTTGTATTCATGTTGTATGTACATTTATTTCTATTTAGAATGAATATCATAATCATGTATGTACTTTGGGTTGGGAGAAGATGTAACCTTCTCATGAAATGGCATATGGGAGCATGTTTATATCATGATGTTAATGATGCTCCAATCTTTATTGTAAACATGAGGGGAGGAATGATACATTGGATGAATGTATCCATTGGGATTGAAATTCCCCATATTCATTTGTATTTCAAGAAGAGGATGGAACCTTATATGGCTGCTGCATTGTGTATTGTGTTATCTTATGCAAAAGTTCATGTATTGAGTTTGTGTCATGAAAGGAAGTATCTCACATGGGAGAAATTGGAGCTTGAAATGTGTTGCTTGAATTCCATTCAGCCAACACTCATTATCCTCTATCCTTTCCAAGCTTTGAAGAAGCTTATTTCAGCAAACAAGTGGTTTGATGGCCCCTTATTATGCTATGATTTGAAGCAGCATGGGAAGGGATACTTTCCACATAAAACCTTTGGCATGGAAGGGGACCAAAAGGAAGAGTCAAATCAGCTCATTCTTTCTTCTTTTGAGGAAGAGAATAGATCCATGCACCACTCCATTGATGGGAGGAGGATTGTTGGTAAAAAACATGATCATGTTACATATGTTTTATATTCTAATTTCATGTACTCTTACACCATGTTTTTGCAGGTCATGACTCCAAGGAGGAGTGTTATATCATGTGAGCCTCTTGGCCAATATTGGGCCCCAAAAATTTCTGAATTGGGCCACTCCCTTGAGAAGAAAATGGAGACTTTGCAAAATGATGGGTGCTTCCCCAAAGCACCAAACATATACCACACTTTCAGCCATGGTGATATGGTGTGGGCAGCAAGTAATTGGTGGGAAAACCACTTTCCATATCTACATTTGATGCAATTAAGGGATGCCTTGTGTTGGTTCCACATGTGGGACTATGACCCACCTCCATATGTGCAATTTTCTGTTTTCAAGCACATTGTTTTGATTCCCTATTTTGATAATGTACTTGTAATTCTATGGGGATGTATGAGGAAATAAGGAAGGATGGCATGTGCCTCATGGGATGGCTACTCTCCATGTAATTTATGTTTTCTTGTTTCAGGGAGAGAATGGGGGAAAACCATGTTTGTTTCATATGATCTATTGTCTCCTTATGGGATGAGCTATTTGAATCTCATGAGAACCTTGGAGGAGCAAGACATGGATGGATGGATTGGTGAGCACTTGGCTTCTGGGGAAAGCTTATCTTATGTTGGTGTCACCAAGGAGGAGATTTTGTAGCACCCACCTTGTAGTTTCTTGAGGACAAGAAACAATTTTTGATGGGAGGACTGTAATATTCCTAATTAGCCCAAGCTAATAGGAATATGTTATTCTATCTTTAATTTTATTTATTCATGAATAAAATGTAAAGGAGGACATGAAAAACTCCTAAAACATAAAATTAAATCAATGCCCAATGTGAACAGAGAAAAATCAGGGCTTTCTTAATAAAATGCACTTGTGTGTGAAACAGGTTTGAGCTATTTGACTAGGTCAACAAGACCAAATCTACAGTGTTGTCTAGGTTCATTGTATCTCCTAAAGGGACAACGCAATTCTAGAAGGAGGACCTCATGTGAAAGGAGTTAAGTGATTCAAGGTGGTTTAGGGTTTTACACATCCTCATCTTATAAAAGGAAGGAGAAGGCTCAAGGAAAAGGTTGTTGATGATACTTAGATTTTGAGATTGCTTGAGAAACTCAAACTCTCTTGGTTGTTTAGCTAGAGAGAGAGGAATTTACTATTTAGGAATTCCTCCTCTTCCTTGAGGGTCTCTTGGAGGAGATTGTGCTGCATTGATACACTCTCTGGAATTTTTGCCAAGCTTCACCTTACATTACAACACTACTCATGTTGAGGGTTGAGCTATCTTGTGAGCTGCAGCAAGTGGAATAAGATCTATTCAGATCTGAAGAGATCTATTGCATCTTTTCAGTGGGGAAGTCATCTAAACCATTGGCAGGAGTGCAATAGTTGTTTTGAGCTTCAGATTCTTATTTTGGAATTAGGCCAAAGTGTGCTCCACTTCTTTAGTGCATTCACTTGAGGAAACAACTTCCACTTTGCAGTCAAAGTTGCAGTGTAAATTTGATAACAGTTTGGAGGAGAGATCTCCGGTGGAAGGACTCCTTTCCTTCACTGTGGTGATCCGTGGATTGGCCAACCAATCCATGTTCTATTTTCAGATCTGATCTACTATGTATCATATTCTTCAGAAATTTCTGAAGATTACTACAAATCTATGGTGTAGATCTCAGATCTGTTCATTGTTATTCATCTTTTGCTGAGATCCCCAAGGGGAATGTACTAAAAAGCTCTTTTTGCATATAGATCCCATTCTGATCTGTGATTTTGTATTCATATCTATTTTAGATCTAAAATATAATGAAACACTTCTTCATCCACCTGTAAATTAAACTGTTCATCTTTTCTGTCTCATTCTATGGTTGCAACACTTCATTTTGTGGCCTTTCTTCATGTATAAATGTGTCTTTTCTAATATAAAGCCATTGATTCATATTATGAACTTTCCATACTGATATTCCATCATTATTTCAGTAAAACCCTTCAGGAAATCACGCTATAGAAGCTTCAGCCCTTTCTGCATAATTTAAGTCATGGGAAATCAGGGTTTTTAAGCCTAGTTGAGCAAGGAGGAACTATTTAACTTAGCTAGACTTATTTGTTTGAGCTGAAATTTAGAGAATAGGTCCCTCATGACCTAATATAAAATAACCTCCCACCATTTCTCTTATTTGTATACAGATATCTGAATATACTCATTTTAGGGCCAAAATGATCACTTTTCCCCACCTTTTTGCCCATAAAACGTTGTATAAGGTTGCTGATGTATATTTAAATGAAGGTTAAGTGTTTTGACATCTGTATTATAAATCTCCACACTGGTAATAACTCAGATTATTCCCAATTTGTAACTGTTCCTTAATTTGGAATATTACAGAACTCTTAGAAGTTCAGGTGCTCCTTGAACCTCTGAGATTGAGATTCATATTCTAAGAAATAATCACCAAGGGTTTCATCTCTTTGTGGACCTCTTACCCCATTTCCAGTTGAAAGGAATGTGGGCATGGTGGAGCATTGTAAGGGAGGATGTATTGTTGGTTTCTCATACCATAAATGTGAAGTGCCAGATATTTCTCCTTTATGAAACCCTCTACGAGATTCCTGTTGCATTTCTAATCTCATCTCCTTGATATATTTAGCAATGTTTTGCATGGTGTGAAGAAGAATATTTGGGATCTCTCTTTCCTCCATTGCTATAGATGTATTTCCCCACAGACCGAGCCAAGATTATGCTCTGATACCACTGCAATATTCCAAATTAAGAAAAGCAGTAATATTGAACATAAAAATAGAATGTACAAAAAATATCAATAAAAACACATTAAAAAATCATAGATCCATTATATTATGTATCACAGCAGCAAAATAAACAATATGTTGAGGAACAAATCACTCAAACTAGGCAAACAAGCCTCCAATGCCCAAATACAATAAAACCACAAGTGATGCTGTAATACAGAAATGTCGAAGTACATGATAGTGTAGTTCCAGTGAGGGTTACTGCTACTAGGAAATAGAAATAAGTGGATCTACTGATATGATGCTCACGAGGAGCTGAAAATGGAGAACTAGTCTCTCAAACACCATCCCAAGATAACCTGGAAAAGGTTTCTTGAAATACACAAGATGAAAAAAGTGTAGATTGCAAATATATGGCTGAATCACACTGTATCAATGGATATATGCTCAAACATGGTTGATATAACAAGAAAATGGTTGTAACTTCACCTCTCTATGTTTCTGGGTGAAGGGTTGCTCCCTTCACTAGGAAAGTAGCTCATAAACAAGGTTTCTCAACCCTCCACTACAACACCTTGCAAAATAACGTAGATCCTCAAGTAGACTACACTATGTCTGAAGGTAGCTGCTTGGCCTAATGCCGGATGGTGTAAATTAAGCTCAAAATAACTCTCCTGAGTGGGCACTCGAAGTCCCCCCCGAGGTAGAGTGTGGGATTCCCACCTAGAATTACCCTTGTAGTAAATAGTACAACAAACTCCGCTAAATAGCTGAAGCATCCAATAAGTCATAAGACTCAAACATAAACAATATTCTGGATGCCTCTCATGGCTTTCGTTTACTTCCTTATATTCTTGGTGAGCTTCCTCACCCTTGGCCCCACTCATATATGATGCTACTTCCATGTAAAGACTCCTCCTCAAAAATTGCGTTGTCCCCACTAGCTCCACTCTCTCCTATGGAAGCATTGTTGGTTTGGTCAACCTTGACCTAGTCTACATGCATTGACCCCTTTCACACCAAGGTTTGCTTTATTTCAGCTAGCTAACTGATCGACATTCACGTTAGAAGTGGTTTTATTCCTACTAAAGATATTTAAGGGTCTCTTTACCCCACTTATTCATCTAAGCTATGAATAGAAGCAACATATAATATTCCAACTAGCTTAAAGCTAATTGTGAATATTACAGTATTATCTGGAGTGTAATATGATGGTTGGGTTATCGACCTTGTCCTGGTCTCACAACACTATTTAGATAAGGAATTTTAGGTTATCTCTTCACAATAGGTGATTTGGGAATTCCTGGCTCAGAAAGTAGAAGGTATGACTCACTTTTCTCACCTTCTCCCTCTCTTAAATTGAAATACTACCCCTCACTTCTGCTATAAGGACTGAACATCCCAAAAAATGTACCTTGAAAAATTTTCTTAGATCTATAGTTTTATCGTGAATCTCAGTGTTAGCTTCAGCAGATGATCCTACTACACGAGGGAAAATTGTAGAAACCTTCCCATATTTTTTTCAGGTGCCTACCGACACTTGAGAATCATATCGATGAATTATTTCATCTATAAAGGTTGTTATTCCAAGGCTAGGTTGACCTTGATTTTTGGTTATTTTTGGGGTAAATTTTTGCTCTATATCTATTGGGTTCCTAGGCTTCTTTCTAGACATACACACAAAAAAATTCTAAATGTATCAGTTGAGGGTAGGCACTAGCACAAGCTTTTACTTAGTGCATGTGTAGGATCTTGCCTTCTGTATTTAATACCCAACCCTTCAGGGACACGTCTTAGCATTCTTTGAAAACCTCCCAAGCAATGATGCAAAAATGTTAAAGGAATTAATTGCTTAATGAAAACAACTAATCACTAGACATTACTTATCAAACCAAGGTTTTGTCTATTTATTTCAAGGTTGTCCACAAAGTATGTGCAAGAAATGATGTTAATATCTAGTAACTTGTGTGGATCTAAAAGAATGCAAGGGAATTTAACTAAAAGTAATAGAGCACACTTGCATAAATAAATAGTTCACTCTTGACTCCTAAACTTCAAGTCTAAATGGACATAACAACTGAAGGAATCTAAATCATTAAGTCTCCTACTAAAGCGATGAATAAATCCAATCGATTATGAAGTTGATTCCTCGGGAACAACATCCATAGGAAGGGAAAAACATCTACAGAAAGGGAAGAACACTTTATTCTCGGAACGAATTCAATTAGAAATGATATCGAATCCTGAGCATTAATAAATATATATAAACCAAAATAATCAATAAAGGAAAATAACATTGTAAGGAATCAATAACAATGAATCTAATCTCTATGATATCAATCCTTACTGTTGTAAAATACACTTTTGACATTAAATGGAATTAACAGCAATTACATCTAGAAATCAATCAAATAAGTGAATGACAAAAATGGAATATGAAGTACAAAATTATGGATACAAGGAAGGAGAGTAGCAATTCTAGTACTGGGCCCAAAGTCACTACAATTTACTACCTTGTAATTACCTCAATGCGATACGTTAATTTGAACAATGAAAGTCTTTATTAAAGCGTGCTGAACAAGTCATGGGAAATGTTTGTACAATATTACAATATAACTCAAAATAGTTACAACTTACTCCAAATCCGTCAACATAAAGTAATGAGGTTCAATCCCCTTTTTATATTACAAAAATTATTCTATTTCAAAATATGAAGCGATCATGAGAATCTAAATATTCTTAGGATGCTTAATTCAAATCATAGAAATATCCAATGCTTCATAGAATGGTTGAGCTGAGATCTTTCCCAACTGATTTGTTCCGTGATAGAGGTCGATTTTATTTCGTGAACTAAATTTCATTTGAACAACTCTCAGCAATTTGCTTCTTCTTATTATTCCAGGGAACAATAACTGACATTAAGTATGTGTGTTCAAATAACAACCCAATATGTAAGTAAAATGATTTTTTTCATTATGTAAGTTGATTCATCAAAGAAATAAGGAAACAAAAATCTATTGACCCTTTTTCTAGAATATATATGACACAAATCATCATATTCTATACACAAAAAACTTAAAAAATAATATATAAAAAAGAATAAGATAGGAAAATGTATCAATTAGGAAGTCCAACAATAACATTGGGTGGATAGTATTCCATATGAGAGGGAATTAAATGGGGGTCAAGAAGAAATTCCACATGCCTAATAAACCCAAGACACTTTTCTAACTTATATTGTAATAAATCATATATCTACCTTTTTTTATTATTTCAATGACTAATCATTTAATTATGGTAATAGGTTGGCGGTAAAGTCATCTCACATATTTATGATAACATGGAATCCATAAGAACGCCTTTTAGGGAAATGTGAGAGTTAAGAACACAAAAAGGAAAAAATAATTGAGTAATGATAAATAAGAGATTTTATAGCTAGGGAGGAGATAGGAAAAGGGATCTTGGTGTTGAAATGGAAGGAAGCCATAGTGGGTATTGAAGGAAACTTGTTTAAGATAAGAATAACATGGGAAAATGGGTTTTTATGCATATAAGTGAGTTCTTATTGAATAAATTTCTCAGGAGACTTGAGAAGCTTGTTGTGAGCACTTTTGTTACTGTTGAGATTCATAGAGTCCCCAGTTGAGAAGCTTGTTGTGAGAACTCCTATTACTATTGAGATTCATAGAGTCTAGGTGATTAGTTGTTTTCATTAAGCAATTAATTCCTCTAACATTTTCGCATCATTGTTGGGGAGGTTTTCAAATAATTCTAAGACATGTCCCTGAAGGGTTGGATATTAAATATAGAAGGAAAGAGCCTGCACATGCACTAAGTAAAAGCATGTGCTAGTGCCTACCCTCAGCTGATAAATTTAGATTTTTTGTGTGTGTATGTCTAGAAAGAAGCCTAGGAACCCAATAGATATAGAGAAAACATTTAACCCCAAAAACACCAAAAACCAAGGTCAACTTGGCCTTAGAATAATGACCTTTATAGATTAAATAATTCATCAATATGATTCTCAAGTGTCGGTAGGCCCCCGAGCAAAATATGGGAAGGTTTCTACAATTTCCCCTCGTGTAGTAGGATCATCTGTTGAAGCTGACGCTGAGATTCACGATAAAACTGTAGATCTGAGAAAATATTTCAAGATACATTTTCTGTGAATTTCTATCCATATAGTAGAAGTGAGGGGTAGTCTTACAATTTAAGAGAGGTGGAAGGTGAGACAAGTGAGCCATACCTTCAACTTTCTAAGCCAGAAATTCCCGAAACACCTATTGTGAAGAGATAACCTAAAATTCCTTATCTAAATAGTGCTTTGAGACCAAGACAAGGTCTAGAACCCAACCATCATATTACACTCTAGATAATACTATAATATTCCCAATTACCTTTTAGCTAGTTGGAATATTATATGTTTCTTCTATTCATATCTTAGATGAATAAGTGGGGTAAAGAGACCCCTAAATATCTTTAGTAGTAATAAAACCACTTCTAATGTGAATGTGCATCAGTTAGCTAGCTGAAATAAAGAAACCCTTGGTGTGTAAGGGGTCAATGCATGTAGACTGGGTCAAGGTTGACCAAATCAACAAAGCTTCCATAGGAGAGAGTGGAGCTAGTGGGGACAATGCATTTTTGGAGGAGTCTTTACATGGAAGTAGCATCATAAATTAGTGGGGCCAAGGGTGAGGAAGCTCACCAAGAATATAAGGAAGGGGATGGAAGCCATGAGAGGCATTCATAATATTTTTTATGTTTGAGTCTTATGACTTCTTGGATGCTTCATCTGTGTAGTGGAGTTTGTTGTACTGTTTAGTACAAGGGTATTTCCAGGAGGGAATCCCATACTCTACCTCGGGGGACTTCGAGTGCCCAGAAATGTAGAGAGGTGAAGTTACAATCATTTTATTGTTATATCAGCCACGTTTCAGCAAATCTCCAGTGATACAATGTGATTTGGCCATAGATTTGCAGTGTGCACTTTTTGCATCTTGTGAATTTCAAGAAACCCTTTCCGGGTTATCTTGGGATGGTGTTTAAGAGACTAGTTCTCCATTTTCAGCTCCTCTTGAGCATCATATCAATAGATCCACTTGTTTCTATTTCCTAGCTATATTAACCCTCACTAAAACTATGTTGTCATGCACTCCAACATTTCTGTATAGCAGCATCACTTGTGGTTTTATTGTATTTGGGCATTGGAGGATTGTTTGCCTAGTTTGAGTGATTTGTTCCTCAACATGTTGTTTATTTTTCTTTTGTGATACATAATATAATGGATCTATGATTTGTTAATGTGTTTTTATTGATGTTTTCTGTACATTCTAATTTTATGTTCAATATTACTGCTTTTCCTAATTTGGAATATTACAATGGTATCAGAGCATAATCTTGGCTCAGTTTGTGGGGAAATACATCTATATCAATGGAGGAAAGAGAGATCTCAAATATTATTCTTCGGACCATGCAGAACATTGCTAAAGATATCGAGGAGATGATATTCTAAATGTAGAAGGAATCCCCTAGTGGGTTTCATCATGGAGAAAGTTTTGGCACTTCACATTAATGGTATGAGCAACCAACAATGCATCCTCCCCCACAATGCTCCACCATGGCCACATTCCTTTCAGCTATAAATGGGGTAGGAGGTCCACAAAGAGAAGAAACCATTGGTGATTATTTCTTAGAATATGAATCTCAATCTCAGAGGTTCAAGGAGCACCTGAACTTCCAGGAGTTCTGTCGGATTAAGGATGGTATAAGATCCCACAATCACCATAAAAGTGGAGGGTACATGTAGAACCATGACTTACAATGTACAATGGGCAGGTTATTTTTCCCCTCTTATGATTGGTGACCCAAGTGCACAACCAAGGCTTGGGTAGAAAAGTTGGATACTTATTTTCAATTGTACAAAGTTTTAGAGATGGAATCTGTCAAGATAGTAGTGCTGCACCTAGAGGGTGAAGCACATCATTGGTGTTTTCATGGCCTATCCACACTAGGGCATGCTAGTTTCACTTCTTATACAGAATTCACCAAGAGGTTGGTGGAGATATTTGACCCCAGGAATCTAGAAGAACATTTTCTTGAGCTAACCAAGCTCAAGCAAACTGGGGATCCAAAGATTTATATCTCTGAATTTCTAAATATTTTAGTCATGGTATCTAACCTATCTGTGGCTAGGAGGTTGTGCATGTTAATTGATGTGTTGGTTGAACCATTGCATAGGTTGGTAAAATCCACTAGATCAACTACGCTCCAAGAGGCCATGTAGAGAGCTAGATATTTATAACATGATTTACCCAAAGTAAAGGCCTCTTTTCAACAAAAATTCTTCTCTCAAGAAAAGGGTAAAGATGTGAAGAATCATGAGAATATATCTCTTGATGATGATGTCCAGGGAGATCTAACAAGGAGAAAAATTTGTTTCACTTGTCGAGGGCCATGGGTACCAAGACACCGATGTGTTGAAGGGAAGACACATTGTATTGAGGTGTTCTATGATGAGGAAGAGGAGGAAGTAGAAGGCTTAGAGAAGGATACGAACATTGTAGCCTCAGGAGAGGTTGCACCACTAGCAGGAGGTGTGGAGGGATACTTTTCTCCAACTAGAGGGAGTCTTGCAGATTTGTAGGGAGTTCCCAAGTATCTAACATTGAGTGTTAGAGGTACTATTTAGGGGAAAAGAGTATTGATATTGATAGAGAGTGCGGCCACCCATAAGTTTATTGATACTCAATTGGCACAAAGGAGGGGAAGTGACATAGAAGACTTTGAGGGCTTCTCAGTTTTGGTTCCGGGAGCTATAACCATTCTATGTGTCGAATATGTTTCAGCATTAACTATCACTATGGGAGCCTATACATTGACAGACCACTTATTTGTGGTTGATATTCTAGACACCAATGTGATATTGGGTGTTCAGTGGTTAATCACCTTAGGAAATGTTATCACAAATTGGGAAACCTTGGAGATGGAATGGATAGAGAAGGGGACTGGTAAGCATCATAAATCAAGGGCATACACACCTATCCACCCTAGATTATCTCTGCACATAGGATGGAGGCTGATTTGTACAGAGGGAACATAGAGTGGGTAGTAGAGATGCGTATGTCAAAAGAATGGGGAAAAGGTTCATCGATACACCCAGATGTACAATCTATTATGGACCGCTATTCTACAGTATTTGGGGATATTCCACCAGGGAGGTCACCTGACCGAGGATCTGAGCACACTATTGAGTTGGAGCATGGGATCCAAGAAGTGATCACCATAGCCTATAAGCATCCAAAATCCTATAGGTATGAGATTGAAAAATCCATTTAGGAGATCTTGGCTTTAGGACATATCCAACCTAGCACCAGTCTTTTTTCTTCTTCAGTAGTTTTGGTGAAGAAAAAAGATGGCACATTTAGGATGTGCACTGACTATACGGCCTTGAACAAGAAGACAATGAAGAACCGATATCCAATCCCCAGGATCAATGAGTTTATGGATGAGAAAAGGGGATCCAAATACTCTTCAAATATTGATTTTAGGTTGGGGTAGCATCAAATCAAGGTGAGGGACCAAGATATCCCCAAGACCGCATTTAGATGCCACTATGGCCATTTTGAGTTCTTGGTGATGCCTTTTAGGCTAACCAACGCTTTGGAAACCTTCCAGCCATGCATGAACTACATTTTTCATGGTCACTTGAGGAATTTTGTATTGGTATTATTTGATGACATTCTTATTTATAGCCACACATGGGAGGAGCATCTACATCATATTGAGGCAGTATTACTTATTCTTGAGGAGAAAAAATTCTAGACTAAGCTCTCCAAGTGTGAGTTTGGACTCAAAAATATTCTCTATTTGGGCCACATCATTGTATTAGATGGGGTGAGAGTTCATGAAGAGAATATCCGTGCTATTAGAGATTGGCCAGAGCCAAAGAATGTCACAAAACTTTGGGGGTTTGTAGGAATTTGTACCTACTACCAGAAGTTTTTCAAAAGGTTCTCTCAAATAGCAGTACCCCTTACAGGCTTGATGAAGAAGGAAGCTCTCAGTTGGATAGCCACAGTGTAGAGAGCCTTTCATAGGCTTAAGGAGGTGATGAGTAGCTACCCGGTATTGGTTTTACCATATCTCACCCATCCCTTTGTGCTTGAATGTGATGCTTCAGGGGAGGGCATTGGAGCAGTATTGATGCAAGGGGGACACCCCATAGATTTTGAGAGTCAAAAGTTACTACCACATGAGAGATTATATCCTATATATGATAAGGAGATGTTGGATATCATGCATGATTTAGCCAAGTTCTAGCAATATTTGGTGGGTAACAGATTCTGAGTGAAGAATGATCATAACAGTCTTCAGTTCTTTCTTGAGCAGAAGCAACTGTAGAAAAGGAAGCAGAAATGGGTCAGCAAGATCCAATCATATGACTTTACATTGAATATGTCAATGGGAAGAGAAATTTTGTGGAAGATGCTCTATCTCAGAGGCCAACATCACTCTCTTTGATGAGTATGGATATAGATTCGAAGGCCTAATTGCTAGTAGAGTACTCCAAAGACCGCTTTTCATGTGAGATCCTAGATGGTCCTGTGACTGATGAGAGGTATAGAGTGATGGATGAGATCATATATTGCCGAGACCAGGTCTTCTTGGCTAGATTTTCTAGACTCAAGAAGAAGATTTTGTAGGCATCACATGATTCACCACTTTCCAAAAAACAAGGATTCACCAAGACATACCGAGCTATTCGGGATAGATTCGCATGGAAGGGTCTCAAGGAGGAAGTGCTCCAAAAAATAAAGGAATGTATAATTTGCTTGCAATAAAAAATGGAACACAACCATCCAGCAGAACTGTTGTAGCCACTCCCTATTCCAGAAGGGAAGTGAGAGAGTATTTCCATGGACTTCATCATCGGTCTACCTACAGGTCAGGGTAAGGATTGTATGTTTGTAGTTGTTGATCGACTAACAAATTATTCACACTTATTTTCTATTTCTGAACAATATAATTCTTCACATGTGGTTGAACTCTTATTTATATATGTAGTTAGACTCCATGGTCTTCCAAATACCATAGTCAGTGATCGTGATAGTTGCTTCATGGGTGGCTTTTGGCAGGACATTTTTCGGTTAGCTGGTACTGAGTCAACAATGAGTACCAACTATCACCCACAGAATGATGGATAGACAGAGATAGTAGACAAGTGGTTGGAAGGCTACTTGTGAAACTATGTTTCGGGGAGGAAAAGGGCATGGCTGTGCTGGCTCCATTTGGGGGACTATTACTACAACACAACTTTCCACATGTCCATCGACATGACCCCATTTCAGGATTTTTATGGGTATGATGCTATATCATTTGCGGATGTGCTGTTTTTGGCAATAAAGGCTCCTAGATAAAAGGATTGGATTTAGGAGAGTCAAGATATACTCCGGGCCCTCAAGGAAAACATTGCTACAACACAAAACCAACAGAAGTTATATTTAGACCATGGTAGGATAGAGAGGCAGTTTGAGGTTGATGATTTGGCCTATCTCCATCTTCAACCATATAGACAGTCTACACTAAAGGAGAAGGGGGATGAGAAGCTTAAGCCTCGGTTCTATGGGCCATAAAGAAGGATCCGTCATGTTGGGGAAGTAGCATATGAGTTGGAGCTTCCCACTAGAAGCAAGGTCCATAACATCTTTCATGTCTTGTGCCTCAAGAAGGCCATTGGAAAACATGTGGTTTCCAGCATGGATCTCCCACCTATTGATGAAGAGGTCCATATTGTTTTACAACCGAAGGCTATCTTGGATACTCGTGAGAGGCAGCTAAGAAACAGGGTGATTACAGAATATTTGATTCGATGGCGGAATCTACCTGATGAGGATGCCACTTGGTAAGGAGAGAAGATTTTGCAGCATCATTATTTACTGCTGCTTGAGGACAAGAAACATTTTGGAGGGAAGGACTATAATATTCCCAATTAGATTTTAGCTAGTTGAAATATTATATGTTGCTCCTATTCATAGCTTAGATGAATAAGTCGGGTAAAGAGACCCTTAAATATCTTTAGTAGAAATAAAACCACTTCTAGTATGAATGTGGATCCGTTAGCTAGCTGAAATAAAGGAACCCTTGGTGTGAAAGGGGTCAATTCATGTAGACTGGGTCAAGATTGACCAAATAAACAATGTTGGCATAAGAAAGAGTGGAGCTAGTGGGGACAACACAGTTTTGGAGGAGGAGTCTTTGCATGTAAGTAACATCATAAATGAGTGAGGCCAAGGGTGAGGAAGCTCACCAAGAATATAAGGAAGGGGATTGCAGCCATGATAGAAATTTAGAATATTTTTTATGTTTGAGTCTTATAACTTCTTGGATGCTTCAGTTGTTTAGCGGAGTTTGTTGTACTATTTAATACAAGGGTATTTCCAGGCGGGAATCCCACACTCTACCTCGGGGGACTTCAAGTGCCCACTCAGGAAAGCTATTCTAAGCTTCATTTCCATCATCTAGAATTGGGCCAGGCAGCTACCTTTAGCCACATCACAGTCTCCTTTAGGATCTGCATTATTTTGTAGGGTGTTGCAGTGGAGGGTTGAGAAACCCTGTTTATGATCTAGTTTCCTACTGAAGGGAGAAACCATTCACTCGGAAAACTTGAGAGGTGAAGTTATAGCCATTTTATTGTTATATCAGCCATGTTTCATTAGATATCTAGTGATACAGCGTGATTCAGCCATAGAGTTGCAATCTGCACTTTTTGCATCTTGTGTATTTGAAGAAACATTTTCTGGGTTATCTTGGGATGGTGTTTGAGAGACTAGTTCTACATTTTCAGCTCCTCTTGAGCAGCATATCAGTAGATCCACTTTTTTCTATTTCCTAGCTGTAGTAACCCTTACTGGAACTATGGTTTCATGTACTCCAACATTTCTGTATAGTAGCATCACTTGTGGTTTTATTGTATTTTGGCATTGGAGGCTTGTTTTCCTAGTTTGAGTGATTTTCTCCTTAACACATTTTTTATTTTTCTATTGTTATACATAAAATAATGGATATATGATTTTCTCATCTGTTTTTATTGATATTTGTTTTAAATTCTAGTTTTATGTTCAATATTACTACTTTTCCTAGTTTGGAATATTGATGATGGTGATGATGGTTAACGTCCACTGAGACCAAACTTTGGTCTATCGAACCTATAATTTTCTTAATTCTTAATTGTATGGCTTCTCCTCTTTCTTGGCAAGATTGGTGTTGTATCTTTCTTTTTCTTCTCTACAGTCTTCCAACTTCCTTTATCTTGCAACTCCTTCATCTCTTCTGATCCTTGGGACATTGGTGTCTTATCTTCGAGATCTGGGAGATCTTCTTTGCTGCTAAATGAAGAATTATTTTGCGCAGTATTTGAATCCTCATAATTGTTGATGATTGAGGAGCTGTCGAGTTTGTTTTTTTTTGTTGGGTGGTGCTTTCCCCTTGCTTGTCTCGAGGGTTGTTTATTTCTTGGCTGATTTCTTGCGATTCAGAGTTTTCTGGAGAGTATTCTTCCTTGATGACAATGTAATGTTCCTTTTGTGCTCCTTCCCACCATGTAGATCTATGGTGATTCTTTCTAGTAGAATTTTTTTGGGAGACTTTTGGGAAATTTTTGGCTAGATGGCCTGTCTCAAAGCAAGATTGACATCTGAAGAGGAAACTTTCATAGTCGAGTTTCTGGTTCCATACATAGTCTTTGCTTGTTAGTATTATTTTAGCTGGGAATCTGGCATTGAAGTCAATTTCTATAGAGACGTGTGCATAAGTGGTTCTGACATATTCCTCTGTTTCTGGGCACTTGCAGTAAAATTTCCCAATTTCAATTCCAATGCCTTTTAGCGAGGAGAGATTCCAGAGATGCAAAGGTAGGTTTGGAAATTTGACCCAAACTGGTGCTGAGGTTATGAATGATCATGAAATTCCTGAAGGCTATTGGAAATTTTTTTACCAAATGGAAAACATAGTAACAAGAACTCAAACTACAACCAAAAAATATCATATCATTGATCCTCAAGAAAATGCACCAATGAAATCCATTCCTCTTCAAAATCTTCCAAATTTTCATGGAATGGATTCTGAGGATCTTGATGCATTTCTATTTTAGTTTGATGTTCTATTTCGAGGTTATGATTATACTACCAATACTTGGAAACTAAAATTGTTTCCTTCTTCCTTGAAATTAGGAGTAGCATTACACTGGTTCATGGGATTAGGAGGCATAACTCTAAACTCATGGGATCGAATGAAAGAAAATTTTCTTAATAAATGTTAGGACTATTGTTGGTATAGAGACTTAAAAGAGGAAATATTTGAAAGTATGCCAAAAGAAGATGAGACTCTAGAAGAATATTTTGAAAGGTTTCAATACAATTTTCAAATATCACCATATGGTAACCAACCCAAATATGTGTTGAAAATTACGTTGATTAGGGGTATGAAAGAAGAATGGATAGAAGCACTTAATTTAATGGGGAATGGTGATATTTCTAATGAATAATATGATGAGATCATAAAATTTTGTATTAGGTACTCATGACGAAGTATACGAACCAAACTCAAAATTTGCGATCCTCTCAACAAATCTTGCAGAACTACAGGTGGAGGAGTTACATAGGCAAAATTTGGTAATATTTTAGAAAATTTTAAAATTGGTATTTTGAGAAAATTTACTACAAAATTGCATGTGTTATAGGTGAAGCAAAAACAAGTTGATGCAGATCAAGCCTTAGCTATTTTCTATCCTCGCTGCCGGAAGAAACATAATCAGAAGTAATGTCCGCTAGAAACAATCGAAATATGTGCTATATGTGCTAAGGATCACTGAAATGAATGATATCCCTCATTTCCTGGATTAAAAGATATATTTACATAATCTGAGGAAGAAAAAGAAGAAGAATATCTCATGGCATGACGACGGTAGTGGAAAAACCACCCTCCAGGTATGATATATGATCCTCTCTTTTTTATTCTGGTTAATATGCTTAGCAACACATTCCCGGGTCAACATGGCAAGGTCAGAAATATTTTAATACCACCTGGTGTTAGCCATCCATAATTTTGATATATTCAAATGATGGCCAAAACAGGTCTTTTAGCCTTCAAGAAACAAATTTCAAGTAATCTGTGAGTTCTTGAAGTCTACTGTGTTCAATATCCTTCATAAGACCCATCTCATTGATGTTTTCGCTCAAAAATCCTCAAAGAAGCTTGTTGATATACAAAGAATGTTTCAAAAACCTATTCTCCATCATTTCCCTCCTAAAATTTCCTTTTTCCCTTTATTATTCCTCCATTTCCTCAAGAAATCCCTTTGAAACGTTGTAAATCGTCTTTTACTTGGTTTAAAACCCTTTTTTTACCCCATCGGAACCCCTCAAAACCCTTAAAACACCTTCATTTCCCCCTAGTTCTGCTCCTTTTAGAAATTCAGGCTCAAGCTCCTTTTGGCTTAGCCCTAGCCCCTTTTCGTCATATGACCCGGCGCTGTGACCGAGCACTAAGCCCATTGGCTTATCAACACTTCATACCTCGTGCTTCCCCGCTTCCATCTCCCGCATTCCTTTTCTCTGCCGATGGCCAATCCCCCGAGAAAATATCCACCATTGATCATGTTTAAGATCTAACAGCTCTCGCTCCATCGGCACATTGCAATCGTTCCCCCCACATCTCTTCCTCCCATATGTCTGGATTCCCGATGTGTGCAGCCCCGATTTAATCACAACCGTCCATTCCCCCTTATCTAATGGCCCACATTACCCTCGCATTTCAACCCCGACCTTTTCATTCTCCTTCATTGTCCGATCTTAGTTGTTGATCTCACCGATCCAACAGTGATCACCTCCTCCCCTTCTCCTATCCACTCCTCTGACTGTTTGTCTATCTTCTTACCCCCACAACAGATCTTGACTGTAGAGCTCCCAAATCTGATGGCTCCCATCAATCCTCTCCTTTTAACTCCGCCCAATAGCCTTTCGCTACCTGATGAAATTGCTGATGCCAGCACTGGGTCACACCTTTCTTCCTCTCGTGCATCTCTTTTCCCTTCACATTTGTTTTTAACCGTCGATCTATCGCCCCCAGATCAGACGACCATCATTTCAGTTCGCGTTCATTCCACAAAACCACTTGATCACACTATTTCAACGTGAAATAGGTGGTTTTTCCAGGGACACGTGTTGTGCCCAGACATCTATCGCGTCCCCTCGGCCGAATACTGCTTGCCACCTTCACCCCGCACGAATAATGCCTCCGGTATTCCTGAAACCTCTTATCACCTTTCTCACCCTTATTCAAATGAAACCCTGGTTTCACCTTCGCCGTGGTTTTACCTTCCATCGTTGCATTTGCACTTCCTCCAAAAATGTTCCTCCGCCTCCACTGAGCCTTCTGTAAGAAGTTTAAGCCCAATATGTAGGTTTCATTTAACTGGTTTGTTCAATTTATGCAGGTTTAATGGTGGTTGTTCAGTAAAAGACGTCCCACAACAAATATAGTTGCAGAGGCTGAGGATGACGATCCTCAGAGGCCGAATTCAATGCAGAAATGGCCATAAAGGGTCGAATTGTCAAATTTAATCAATATGTCATGAATGTTGATTACACACACAAAGCCCTCCAGAGCAAGCCACCTGTACATCAAATCGAACACATCAGTGAAAATATCAGAAGAGATCCAAGATTAAAGTTAAAAAGGATTAAAGTGCAAAGCTTGAAGATCGAGAGCCGTAATCCACAGTTTAATGGATAAAGCAACATGAAGACCAAAGATGATCCAAGAATGCCAAATGAATCCTAAAGCACAAATCAAATCCTAAATCAATTATTAAAGTGTTTAAGAGAGACAAATCAGCCAAAGAAAGCCTCCAAAGGACACATCAACGAGGCTAATTACTTCTCAGCAACCCATAATGCCACCTGCCGCCTATTGTACACTCAAAGGGGAAACTTGACAGTTACATTACTGAAAAACCCTCCTAAACTGTCAGGGTAGTTATTATAAATGCATGGGTGGCCTTAAAACTAAATTTTTCACCTAACTTGTCCCAGAAGCCAAGACAAGGTTACTGCAGTCAGAGGATATCTCCAAAAGCACACACTTCGGAGTTATTACCAGCCTACCAGATATGCCTCAAAGTCAACAAAAACTACTGAATGGTCTAAATAGTTAATGCAATGTTTATTGAGTAGAGTGAAGCATTCGATGCACTTCTCCTCTATCTTAATTGATCATTAAGATCATCTCTTCCACCACTCCTCCTCATTCACCTATAAATACTCTTTGAAGTTTCATTGTAAATGGTTGGAAAGTTATTCATTGTTTGAACTGTTATTAAGTGGAAGTAACTGAGCAGTTGTAATATAGTAGGCTTGGAAGATAAGTATTGGACTGTAGAAATCCATTGGAATTAAAGTATGTCACTAGTACATTTGGGGGAAATTCTGACACTTGCTTCCGACGCTTTTGACCAAATGTCGGAAATTTCCCCAAAATTTTTCAATCCCACCCGAAACCATCGCTATACCAACATTTAGAGAAAAGTTTCGCAATACCAACACTTAGACAAAGTGTCGCAATTGCAACGTTTGGAGGAAGAAGTCGCAATTGCGACACTATGCCCCAAAGCATCGTTATTGGGATGGCTGCCTCGAAACATCGCAAGTGCAACACAATGTATAAGTGTCGCAATTGCGAGGTTTGGAAGCAGCCGTCGCAATAGCGACGCTTTGGCCACCGTCGGTATAACGACACATATATTTGCATTACATAAAAATGATTTTGTTAAAAACTATGAAACTTATATGCGCGCTACATAAAAATGATTTTATTAAAAACTACATTAATGTATGATATCACGCACGCATTCGCCCTCAACTCGTGCAGAACAACATTCACCCTCAGCATTTTCCCTCAGCTCTTGCAGAACAGCATTCGCCCTCAGCATTCACCCGTAGCTCTTGCAGAACAACATTCTCGCTCAGCTCTTGCAGAACAGCATTCACCCTCAGCATTCGCCCTCAGCATTCGCCCTTAGCTCTTGTAGAAAAGCATTCACCCTCAGCTCTTGCAGAACAACATTCACCCTCAGCTCTTGCAAAATGGTAAGTTCTTACTGCAGGCCCTTCCTCCTATAGTAGGGTTGACTCTATTTTGGTTTTTTTGGTCAATTCCATTGGATTGTGTTAGGCTATAGGGTTCTATCTAGATGTCTTCCAATGTTTTTTTGGATGAGTTTCAAAGAGGATGTGTAAGATGTGTTTGTGCTTGCATGAATTTTACTCCACCAGTTTCATGAAGTTTAAGCGATGGATTTTAGTTCGATAAACTCATCCATATCAACACCCAGTAATGAATTTCCCTTGGTCTGATCTATATTGAAGGTGAAGTGCAAAGTGGTAGAGAATGGGAGATCAAAAGTCATCAACTTTATCACAAGGGTAGTACTCCAGATCGAAAGTGATGAGCGTTATTTCTCCAGATTTGGGGATTTTCTGATATTTGGGGATTTTCTGATGACATACCAAAGGTCACATCCATACAACCATATCAAGGTCAATGTTGAGATCATTCTCATATAGATATAGGTCACTGATATATAGGGTAATATCATCATCATTATCCATGGAAACCGAATGGTTACAAAATTTGTGATTGTGGTTGGCTCATTTATAATTATAACCCATTTACAGTAGAGCACAGAAACACTAGATATGGCCCGAGCAGAGCCTTTACAACAGGAAATGGAATTGCAGGTGCTTCATCAATAACCAATAGCTCCACTTGAGAAAACTTTTCATAATATTGGGCCTGGATATACTGCAGAGCAAAAAATTTTAGTTATCATTTGTGCTCCAATATATTAATATACTTTTTACATTAATTGAATTGAAAAAATGGAAACAAGCAAATGCTAGCCATCATACAATGCTTTGACATAAGAGTTTTGAGTGACATACTTGAAAAAAAGAACTCATCCACTGATATTTATAATCATTTGAGTTATTCAAGTTAAACACAATGTCAAGAATCAAGATTCAATACCCTCTATTATCTTCATCACCCAATTCAAGATTTAAATTTTTCCCAAAGAAATGCTTATTAATTTGGCAGCCATTATTTATCCCTGCTTTAAAAACCCTACATTTAAATGAAAACAAGCATTGCATTTCAACTACAAAAATCTATTAGTCTTCAAATGTACATGTGTGCATCACTTGTGTAGGGTATTCCTTTTCCACTTTCACATTATCCAAGAATGTGTGCAGTATAGTTCATATTTTTTGTGATTTATATTATCTTGAAAAAGGAAAGGTAAATTATTTCCCATGGAAAAAGAAAGTTTTCCCTTTTTACTACTGGAAATGGTACAAAAAATTTCCATTTCTACCCGAAGCTCCTATGAAATAGGAACCAAATAAAGGCCATGTCCTCAATGGACATCATTTGGCTTTGAAAATGGCCATTGCACCGTGTTGTTTCTTATATTACATCATGATAGTTTCTTAGGTAATTTCTTGTTTCTTGAGATTAAAAACAACCAAAAAAATTGGGAAGATCCTTTCAAGAAATAAATGACCATTTCTCAATAATATCTCAACTATTTTTTATTTTATTCAGTGGTTGCTTACTTTGAGAGAAATTTGACTCTTTTATAAGGAATATAACATAAAAACACAAAATGGGAAGGAATTGATGAGGTATATGACCTTTAGTTGTTGTCAATTAAGAATTTATAATACACGATGTATGTTCTGTACTACAAACTAGATTCCTTCCTAGAGTTAGAACACAAAGTATTGAATCAAAGTTGTAGTTTCTAACTTCTTGTATTGGTTCATCAATCTTGAAATTCAGACATTGCATGTCTTCATTGCTTCACGTTTGAATAATTTGCATCATATCGTACAATATGAAATTAGGAATTATGATTATTATTACTTTATGGATATGTTAAGTTACTTTTAAGTTTGCATGGTTTAGTGTGAAATTATTCTTGTGTGCCCCTAGGCCCAGGTGAAGGAATCCCAAGGACTGAGAACCATAGTTTTTAAATGGTATTGTTTCTTATACCCAAAAACCCCTCAACATCACTTCTTATTAGTTCTTAACAATAGTGTTGTAAAAAATTTGAGAATTGATATAGCAAAATCTCTCACTTCTCAAGATAAAGTCCTAAAGCTAAAGTGTGATACCATGTGTAATTCAATAGCCCCATTGTCACCTCACCAACCTCTTTTCACTTCGGGCTAGCTCTCCTCCAACTCAAGGGGGGTTCTCCCTAGTAGATGTTAGGGATCTAATGGCCCAACCAAACCAAGTCAAGAGCCCCCTAACTCTCTATGTTGACTACTATCAATCAAAATATTGAACAATAGGGTCGGACATGCATCCTGAAGATAAAATTGCCAGGGTATTTTTGGGTAATTTCAAAGGGAAAGTCCCCAAACACATATAATCAAGGAATTATAACGTGATTTCAAACATTAAATATCAGCAAAATCGTTTAAAGGATATTGAAAGGAAAAAGGTGATGGAAGATAGAAAGTGCCTTACTTAAAATGCTCTAAGGATTTTTCAATAGTTGCTCCAAAAGCTTCACTTCAAGGCCCTTCAAGATCGTCTCCAACAATGCTATACCATCAGCTTCAACAATGTTGCTCTAAAAATGTCCTCAAGGTCTTCACAACAAGTTTACTAGAAGTTGCTCCAACAATATATTCAATAAGGTCTTCATTGTCAACTCGTCTCTTGTTTGGGTGCCTTAATGTGCAATGACATGTTTCCAGGACTGAATTCAATGCAAGGCATATTTGAAACTCTAACTTTTTCTTCCGGTCTCTTATTAGAAATTATTTCAGTTTTCATTCTTTGTTTTCAAGTTAGATATTGTTTTCAAGCTTTTACATTTATAATTTTATTGCAATGTGGCAGACTGATCAGGGCAGTACATGAACAACCCCGAGACGGGATGATCGCAGAAAGAGCCAGCGGAAGAACATGTAAAGTGCTAGCATTGCTCTATATTCAAGTATTTTAGTTATTTACATAATTGAAATAATATTAATTTTGTTCAAATATGCAGACACCTAGCCATGGTATGCCTGATGATTACCTCTTTGAGGAAGAGCTTTCTTCATCCCTATCTCCAGCGCTCTTGTTGCGAAAAAAGGCACGAGATGCAAGGTCGAAATTTAATGCTTTGATAGACATGCCTCAAACACTTGAAATAGAAGAGAGGATAAAAAAAATTATGACCCAGCTAGAAACATATTAGGTAATAATAAAAATTCAAAAGGATATTTTTTTTGTTCTGCATGAGATGAATTGTGATAGTTTGATTTTTAATTTTTACATTGACTAAACTAACAAAAAGTTCTTTTGTATGTAGTGTTTTATGGCACTTGCTGAACCTGGTGTTGGTGGTAGTGGGACAAAAGGGCAAGAGATTTCCCAGCAACCCTCTCATACACCTTCTACTCCTTTAGGTGCTAGCCAAGAAACACACCCTGCCCCAGCAGACACCCAGCCAACCGCTGAACGTGTTGGCAGTGATGAGGCTGATATGGCCAACTACATTATTGCGTTTCCTGGAGCTACACATGTCAGCTCCACATGGACCATTAATGGCACGTTGTTGGTGAATGATGAAGGTGTCCCTATAAAGCACGTACAACTCCCAGGTAAATTTTAATATTTTAACTATTTCATGTACTCTATCTAAAGCATATTTATCATGATTTTTATTTTTAAATTAATGATAATATCTTTTTTTCTGTGTAGGAAACAATGAGTTATGAAAATTTTTGGAGAGCCATGCATTGGTAATTTTTGCCCAACCATACACACAAGGTGGAATTCCTAGAATTCCAACCTAAGAAAATAACTTCTAGATTATCTAGAAGCCCTTTTTGGGGTCGACACATTTGACAGAACAACGATGGCTCGAGTAGCCGACAAATATTTGAAATATACCAGGGACACCTATAGGATGCAATTGAAATTTAACCCTAGATACGAGCATCCTCTCATAGTTCCAGAGAGTGAGTGGAGAGCACTCATCCATGACAGAAAAGAGAAAAGGGCAAAGAAAGAAGGAAAAATGCCAACTGGACCCACAAGGTAAATTACAACTTTAATTCAATAGCTTTAATTTTCTCTATGTCTAAAATAAAAGTGTGCTACGTCATATCTGACTTCAATATTTTGATGCTAGGTTGCCTGAAACCTTGAAGGCAACCAAAGCTAGGATTGAAAAAAAGGGCCATCACAAGCTAGGCCAGGGCGGCTACTTGAAATTAGTCGCAAGAATTGTAATTAAGTAGCTAAACATCTTATAATTAATTGTATCGCCTTCCAACATTTTTATGATCCTATCAAATATGATTAAAAATACACAATCATATGTAATGTAGGGGATGACTTCAGAATAGAAACTACAGAGGAAGATAAAAATATCGCTTTCCATTTCGGCTATCAAGCCGTAGTTGAATGTCGCAGAAGCTTGGGGCAGGTCCCAAGATCTAGAATGCTTGATAAGGTAAAACATTAAACTTTCAACATGTTTCTTTTCGTCCATAAATTTAATTTCTAACAACTTTTTTTAGATCAGGGGAGAAGCACTACGACGAGGCAAATAACCCAGTTTTAGAGCCAGATGTACATGCTCCTCACGTGCAACCTGATCATTGTAGTGGGGACCAGGCCGATAATGCTACTATCTGTGAGGGCCATGACGGTAATTAATTTCCACTTATAATTTTTTCTAATTATACCTTGACGGTTTTCCTTATAACTTTTTTTGTTTAAATGATAGAGAATGTTTCCCTTGAGGATCTTACCACCAGAGAGGAAGACAGGGCAACAGTCCCAACGGTGACAACTGGTGCACCAGGTAAATAATCTCATTGCAATTTGTTTTATTAATATTACCAAACTAGTTCAATGATATTTAAAAAATAACGATTAAAATTTAATATTATATGTTTTTGTAGGTGATGCCCTGTCACTAGATGAGACCAGACATCGTGACTACGCAACTAGGTCAGCAGTGCGGGTCAAAAGGCATGAAACAGGAGCAGAGCATGGTGATATTGATGATGTAATTAGGAGCTTTAGAAATAGGAAGAAGAAAAGAAAATTTGATAATGTAAAATATTGTATTATTATAAGGCAAACATTACCATACTTGGAACGTTTTTTGCATTATATAAAAAACTCATTTATCATACTATTTTTATGTCAATCATTAATTTCAATGTTTCATTGCATACTTTTTGTTGAATTGTTTTTTAATTAGTTATTGAATATTTTTTTTTATGCTCATGAAAGTAAAAACTGAAATATAGACTGGGTATTGGGGAATTGAGAGTGATGTGAGGGGGGGAGGGAGGGGCCATAAGAGCTTCCACCTTCACGTGGTTGGCCCTGCTTAGTATAGAATAATTTATTTGAGTGATTTAATCTTGGATCAAACCTCCCTCAATCCAGTGTAGCAACAAAAAAGTTGTTGTTGACTTAGTTGCTACTCTTTCAGATCGTGGGAGGCTTGTTCCAAGTTCATGCGACTCCAATAAATTGTTCTTGAAATGAAGAGGAGCTTATTCAAGTATGTTTTGACATTTTCAACATATGTTCTAACATTATGATAAGAATGCATCTTAGAGTAAAAAATAATACATCAATTACTTGTATTTATTGTATAGATAATGACGGATTTTGATTGACTTGGAAGTGTAGGTACAAATCCTCTTGCATCATGAGCAATACAACTTGTCAACCAGGGTCATGTCCAGGATATTTTTTCTTGTGCGCTTGACCAAGTTCATAATGTCACATTTTTTAAGTTCCTTTACAGTTCATAATTCAATATTAAGCTTGTTCATGATTATTATCTAGGTTTTTTGTATGTGCTTTTTCATCTATTTGATTGTAAGCAACTCTGCATGTTTCCTATTGTTCACTATGATTTCTCCCATTATCACTCCCAGGATGATTTCTCCCATTACTTCTGGAAATGATAATGTTTTAGAACAGGTAGCACATTTATTTTAGAGGCATAAAATTATTCTTCCCAACTCTCTTTATATGTCTGTAATTTTGGAATTTGATTTAAAAAACTAGTACCCAAATTTGAGTTCAAATGGTGTTTGTGTAAGGTTGTTTGGGCTTTGGGAAATATTGCTGGAGACTTTGCAACATTTAGGGATCTTGCCCTTAGTCATGGAGCTCTGAGGCAGGTGCTTGCCCAGTTGAATGATACTGCCAGAATTTCAATGATAAGAAATGCTACATGGTCTCTGTCAAATTTTTGTCGTGACGTAAACCCCAACCACTATTCGAACAGGTAAGAAGAATAAATTTTCTGCCTCTTCTTCTTAGTTCGTAGATACTGTGGATTTGGACATAATATGGACCTAGGCACTTTTTCATTACAATGACTCTGTCATCAGGTTTTAGAAAATGCTTAGAAATTTGGGTTTCACAAGGGGATTACCCTTGCTTGCAATTATCGATTATCAGTCACATTCAAAAAAAGTCTTTCGTAGCATTGCTGAGCTCTTTGTAGGTGAATTTCCGAGGAAATTTCACAATATCTGAACTAAATTTGTTTGTCCTTTTCAATACTCTGCACTTGTAACAGAACCATAAAAAAAATATAGTGGCCAATGCAACAACAACAACACCTTATGTTGAAATTCCTGCAATTCACCCTCTCTGGACACATGAATGACTATGGCACCCTCTTTTATGAATAGGTACTAGAGCTGAAGGTACTGGTTTCCATTAGGATCGTGGAATTCAACATCCAAAATAGTATCAAATTCCACTGCAATAGTATTCCCCGGAGAGGGCAACAGTTCATTGAGACCTATTGGACTCATCACCCCCAAATAGCCTCCAAGGCTACCCAGAGTGTGATCATCTTTGTTGCTGAGTATATTTTTATTTTTTCAATGAGAGTTTAGGGTTTCTCTAACATAGCTTCAGAAATTTGATTCAGCGCCTGCTTGAATATCGTCACATAATACTCATGGTTTGGATTGATGAGCATGTTGTGAATGGTTGGTTGATTCATAAGAACCACCCATATAGTCATCTTGAGATATTTCAGAAGTTTTCTCGGGTTTCCTTTTTCACCGTTTCTAGTGGGTGGGATGGTGTAGGGTGATCCATCAATACTAGTGCTCTTGTAGTAGGGAATTTGTTTTTGGGGATATAAAGGAGCATTTGATGTAGATATCCCATTGGATGCATTCATAGATGGGCACGATAGGTCAAGAATTTAAATTAAAAATATGCAACCTCTAGCATGGCAACCTGAAAAGATTGTTAAAGATTGTTTAAAGATTGTTTTGTGCTTGCCTTAATATAGTTGTGATTTCTTTCTATTATCTTAATGCAAATATATAGTCCGGTCTCATTAAAATGAGGATTGTGGTTGTATTTCTCTTTGGTTGTTTCTCTCTTAATGCTCTAGAAGTTGCCAAAAGTTGCGATAGTTGTTTAGTTTTCCTGTTACAACTTAAAAGTGGTTTTTAGCAATGGGAGTCATTTTTTTAAGGTTCATACTAATATGAAGATCTTGTAATTCTATATTTAGGATAAGAGAAGATGGCCTCTGCTTTGGAAAGTATGACAACAATTGCCGCATCTACCTCATTGGGTAACAATGGAAAGGGGAAGAAGTTGGGTGTAATGTTTGATAATTATGGCAGACAATTATCTTCTCTTTCAGTTTTTTCACCCATTTCCTTTAATCACTCAAGCAGAAGAGGGACTCCGAGATTACGTGACAGAGAGAAGGTAGTTAATACAATAGCTATGGAAAAGGAGTTTTACTTCAACAAGGATGGCTCAGTGACAAAAAAATTGCAGGTCAGAGAAAAAATTATGTTTAAAGGAAGGTCACCTGCACGTGAAAATTCACTGTGGTGGATCTTTCCTTGTCCACTTATATTTGATTTTAATGTGTTATTTTAATTTTTCATGGAGGGTTGTTTTGGCATATGGTATGGCATTCAATTGCACACTTACTGAAATCATTGTCAATTTGTCTTGCAGGCGGTGTGAACAAACTTGCTAATATTGTTGGAGTCACCCTTGGGGCGAAGGGAAAAATTTTGTCTTAGAGAGCAAGCATGGTTCTCTGAAAATAGTTAATGATGGTCTGACAGTAGCTAAGGAGGTAATTTGTAGATGTGTGCTATGGTTTTCTTTTTAACGTTGTATTAGTTCCCCCTCTTAAATGTCTTAGATTTGGTAGGCATAATTTGAAAACTCAAACGTGAAAGGAAACATATTTGTTACCCAGTGGTCTACTTGGCCTATGGACTAGCCACATTAGAGTAATGCATAAATATTTTCACAATAATAAAAGGAAAGAGTTATGGCTAAGTCAAATTTTATCATTATTGGCAGTGTAATGAAATGTATCTCAGTGCTATGGTTTTGGCCTTTTTATTGGTTGAAATAGAGGACCAAGTTGAAAATATCGGGGCCAAGTTGTTAAGGCAAGTTGCGGCAGAGACAAATGATTTAGCTAGGGATGGAACCACAACATCTCTTGTTCTTGCACAAGGTTTAATAAGTGAGGGTGTAAAGGTAACTTTTTGTCGATAGTACTGGTAAGATCATCTATTCATTTTTGTAGGGTCTTATGGTGTTTGGTTTTTTAGTTTTGGGTTGGGATTATTGAGTCTAAGATAGTTTTTGAGTGAAAAAATTGTTATCAGGTATTAAAAAATTTTGGTTCTTCTGTCAAAATTTATGAGCTTGTTAGGAAATACAAAACTAACAATGGTTGTATCTTAAATTTGTGGAAAATAATTTGAAATGAAACCTTTTTGTTTAGGTTGTTGCATCAGGTGCAAACCCCATTCAAATTACTAGAGGCATTGACAAGACAATAAAGGCCCTTGTTTCGGAACTCAAAATTTTGTCAAAGGAGGTAAACGCTTGCCTTTTGAGTAGGTTGGTTTTCCTTTTTACTGATCGTTTGGTGTATCTAATTGAATTATCTGCCTAAGGTATTTTTGGTTGCAAACTCCTTTTCATTTTTCATACAGTATTGGCCTTGTGGAATACATTTGATTGTGTGGTCTTGTTAGATCTACAACATTTGTAGTTGTTTAGTCTTATGGCCGAGGTGCACTTTTATTATGGAAATAGTTGATGCAATATTGTCATTTAATCGTTACTGCAGGGTAGCATGATGAGAAGTTTCTAGTGAAACATTTGGTATTCAAAATGACACTTGATCCTATACAACATCATGCACTTGAGTTCAAAATTCATGTTCAAAGTGTGCCAGACAATTCTTGCAAAATTTCAAATATTTATGTTTTTTTAAACCATTATCTTTTTCATGTATTGGATGATGAAAATGAGAAAAAGACTTTGGTATGAAACCAACTAGTGAATAATTTCCAGAAAAGCAACCACTTCCAATACATGATTTAGAAGTAGAACATATGTAATTATGAAGCATAGAAAGATATCCTTGATGCATTGTCAATGTTTGGCTAGGGTTATTTTTGGAGAAAATAACTCCTTATTCCTAGAATAGTGATCTTCAATACAAGTAAATTTCTTTCACGGACGCTTCTGCCACTTGGGTTGTTGTTTATGTACTTTGAGCTCTACAAAAAAACTCTACAAAATTTGTCTATATAAATGACCACAAAAATGTAATACTTACCTTTATATTTCAGTAACCCTGTAATAAAGTATATTGATATATCTTCTAGTCTTTGAATATGTATGTGGAATGGTTGAAGTAACCCTAGAGATTTTACTATCTCTCTTTTATTTATTATGCAAACCTGACCTTCTCTTACAAAATTTTGAATATCTTTCTTCATTCCTTCCAAAAATATATTGTTTGATCCTTTGAGATTTTTTAAGGAACTCTGCGTCCTACCATCAGAGACACATGGGACTCCCTTAATATTTGTTTATTCAAATATGCTTGCGTGCATAAAAATATTCTACATTTGCACCAAAGTATATCTCTCTTTCACTCCCAATGCTCCATAGAGCTCATCCCATCCTTTATAAATGTTAGTTTTTGTTTAGTAATATTGTCATTTTTCCATTATGGCAAGCTTCTTCTAGCCACCTAGGAATAGAGAATGTAATTGGATATAAATTTGAGGCCTCTTCTATTTTAGAAAGAGCATCATGTACTAAATTTTCCTTACCCTTTTTGCAGATTATCTCAAAATTAAAACTTTGCATTTTTTCTCCTCAATTTTGTTAATCTTCTAATGAAAATCATAGCTTCAAAAAATACTTTATGCTATCATGGTATATCTTGACTTTAAAGTACCTCCCAATGATATACTATCCCCATTTTTTATTGCATGTAATATTTCTTCCATTTATTTTTCATACGTAGATTTCACCAAATATTTTCTTTGAATTCCTTGCTTTTAAAAGCTAATGATATCCCTTATTGTGTTAATGTTACGTAAATTCCTTGTCCTAGTGCCTCACACTCTACTATGAATGTTTTACCAAAATTAGGTGCAACCGATGTTGGTGTAGAAGACATGGCATCCATTAAAAGAAAGAATGCCAAAGTAGCCTCATCATTCCATATAAATGATATTTTCTTCAAGAGATATGTGAGTGGACTTGAAATGCATGCATAATTCTTAACAAATTATCGATAATATCATGTAAGTCTAAAAAATCTTCTAAGAACCTTGATTTTCTTAGGAATAGGTCATTTTGTAATAGCTTGCATCTTTTGAGGCTCCAACTTCACTCCTTCCTTTAAAACAATATGAACCAAATACTCGAATTCTTATTTACCAAAAGCACATTTGGATATTTTTACATAAAAATGATTTCTCTCAATAATTTATATAACTTTTCCACATGTTTAGTGTCGTATTCCCATGATTTATTATAAATATGTGTATTATCAAAGAAAATCAACACAAATTTTATAAGATGGGATCAAACAAAATTGTTCTTAAGTTGAGCCCGCTGGACTTCAAATGGCGATAAACCATAATTCAAACCAAATTCACATTCCAAAATAGCCTGCTGACGTCGGCCAATTTTGTGACGCGAAAACCAAATGAATTCCACCCTAATCTTTTTCGGGTCCGAAGTTGGGCTGGCGTACGAAGGGAGAGTTGTGATGAAAATTTATTATCAAATTCACCCTAATCTTTTTCGGGTCCAGATTTCCACTGCACGAGCGGCCCAAACAAATATCTGCTCCAATCAATTTCTGGCACGTTTCCTCAATCAAAATTTGCCCTGTTCCCAGATGCGGGTGCATTCGATGGCGTTTAAGGCGATGGGACATGCATGTGGCGATTTCATATCAATTGCATTAAGTTTTAACGTTGTTCAATTAAGTTCCAAGGTTTTCACATCAAATCGCATTAAGTTTTAACACTTTTCAAGATCAGACCTCCACTCCTGTTAGCAATTCCGCATGCTCCAATATGATCCGGCCTTCGGCTCTCATCAATGAGAGATTAATTAATTATGACAGGTGTTCTTCAATGCCATTGCAGTCGGGTCGATAAAATGGTGTTTCACTATGGTTTTTCAGATGAGCCGCAACCTTTGAATTGCATATGCTCTCCGGTTGTTGGGTTACACTACCTTCTCACTATGACGAGAAGGAGAAGTGGCCAACTAAATTGCTGCTTAGACCTTGGTGCAAATTTGCATTTCTCTCGGTCTGGTCTGTGTCTGTCTTCCACGGTTTCTTGGAATCTTGCTTCTCTGTCTTGTCTTGTGCCCACTGCTGAGACTGTACCCATGCCTCGCCTACATCAAAGGATGTGTTGCCACAGGGGGAGCACTAGAGGTCAACCCCTGCGCGCTCCCTCCAGCCACTCAACCGAGTCGTCTTCCCAGTCCACTGATTATTATGCAGGTCTCTATCCAAACACTAGAAGTGGGCGCGGTCAGGTTCTAGGATCTGGCCACCATATGGGCTCCCCTACTCCTCATTTCCCCACCACTTCACCTTCTCCCACAATGCGCATTTCACTTTTTTCCTTTAATTTCTCTCTAAACCACCCATGAATCACAGCTTCAATCACCGTGGTTTTCCATGAGGAGGCCCAAGTGGAGGAACAATGCACCCGTCCGGCGGGTCTGAGCTCAGAAAAATACGGCCAACATTCAGGCCTTCAGGAGGGGAGCAGTGGCATGAATGTGGAGATAGCACCTGGCAATACTGGACCTTCCGAAGGATGGTGCCGAATCGTCGAGGAACCAAAAGAGGAGTAGTTTGGTTAATTTGGTTTTCTTGCTTCGCGACCTACTTAATTGGGCATGTTTTAGATTATATTACTGTGCTGGACCTCTGTAATATTTTTGAATTCTGTAAACGTTCAAGACTGGTTTCCCCGTATGAGGGCAGTCTTCTTTTTTGATTTTTTGATGACAAATTTGCCATAAGTCTGGGAAATGTTTTTCACTTCGGTCATGCTGTAATTTTATTCCCACTGTTAATAGATTAACTTAGAAAAAAAAATGTTTCCCTATTTCTATTTTAAACCTGTTTTTTGAAATACAGAGCCATGTTTATATGATTTTTTATAGTCGAAGCGCTATGGGGTGGTTTATTATATTAATATTTCACGGTCGAATTATGTTCATAACAATTGGAAAAAAAAATGTTTCCCTGTTTCTATTTTAAACCTATTTTTTGAAATACAGAGCCATGTTTATATGATTGTTTATAGTCGAAGCACTACGGGGTGGTTTATTATATTAATATTTCACGATCGAATTATGTTCATAACAATTGGAAAAAAAAATGTTGCCCTGTTTCTATTTTAAACCTGTTTTTTAAAATATAGAGCCATGTCTATATGGTCTACGTATTATACTCTTTCTCTGTATATCTACAAGAACCTTTTTGCTATGAACACGGTGGATGCTGTAGCGGGCTTCTAATGGAAACAAGCAAGCCCGAACCTTACATCTTGGATGCAACGGATGGTTACCAATTTTGGAATCAAGTGAGCCTGATCTTACAAGCGAGCCTGGGTTACTGCAAATGGTTTTTATTTCCAGGAACAAGCGAGCCAGAACATACAATCGACCATGGGCTTATACATATTTTTTCTCTATCACGGATGCTTTTTGTGTGAGGCGTATATCAACAGTACATGTCTCTGCACATTTACTTTATCCACTTTATGATACTATTTTGTGTGTTGATAGGCTATCACTCTACCTTCAAAACTAGCAATGTTGGTCTATGTTGCTGGTTTATTGATATGGTCTGATGGTCTTTTTATATTTTGGAAATATCACACTCCTCACATGATTAGCATTTTTCTTTGTTCAAGGATTTTGGGTATTTTAATTTGTATTTGGAACAATGGACGTCGGTACTCTATCTGTTGCTTTACTATTCTACATACTGCTATTTCACTTTCTTATAGATGCCTCAGGCATATTTGGATGCTTTCTCAGATTTTCGATAATCTCCATGTGGACCGTTACTGGGTTTTATATCATGTCCCTGTATGTGACATGTGGTATTTTTCTATCATTTTCTGGGGTGGGACTTCCACTTTTCTGGATGGATATTTGGGTTCCAATCTTCAGATGTGAAAATGTAATGACTTCATGGACTGTTTTACTTCATATAATATATTCAAAACAACGTTTTTTCTCTTGTGAAAAAAAAATAATTGTTTATAGTCAAAGCGTTGCGGGGTGGTTTATTATATTAATATTTCACGGTCGAATTATGTTCATAACAATTGGAAAAAAAAAATGTTGCCCTGTTTCTATTTTAAACCTGTTTTTTGAAATACAGAGCCATGTTTATATGATTTTTTATAGTCGAAGCAATATGGGGTGGTTTATTATATTAATATTTCACGGTCATTGGAACGCCCACAATTCATAACAAATATTGGAGATTTACTGTCCTGTTTTAAAGTTTCATTTAAAAAAAAAAATTGAACATGCCATCAGTATACCGACACTTTGTAAGCGTCGGTCTTTCGACGTCTTGAATGATTTCCGTCTATCTTCCTAGGGTCGGTATTGCAACGCTTTTGGAATGCGTCGGTATTGCGACGATTCTAGGACGCGTTGGTCTTGTGACAACATAAAAACGTCGAAAGAGCGACAGTATAAAAATGTCGGAAGAGCGACGTTCAAAACGTCGGACCACATCTCGTTGGAATTGCAACAGTTTACAAAGGTCGAAAGAGCGACGCTCAAAATGTCAGACCACATTTCGTTGAAATTGCGATAGTTTACAAATGTCGGAAGAGCGACGTTCAAAATTTCAAACCACATTTCGTCGGAATTGCGACAGTTTACAAACATCGGAAGCGCAACGGTTTGGGAAACGTCGGAAGAGCAACGCTTGTTTGGAAAAGACGGAAAAAGTGTCGGTAGTGTGAAACGTTTTCAGTGCATCAGAATTGTGACGTAATGGCAAACCACGTTTTTCCCATCCTCGAACTGTCGCTCTTGCGACGACTACGTGTCGGAATAGTGACGAAGTGGTTGTCGGAAATTGCGCCAAATTTTCTAGTGTGTGACTGGTCTTGCACATCGAATAAACAAGCATATTCATAGGATCCTGGTCTACATTATTGGTGATGTTTTTCTTACTGTAATTGTTATTTTCCTTATGTTTCCAGACTATCTATTTTATCTGATAAAGAACAGCAAATTTAGAGTAGAATTTACTACAAAGTGCCCTATTTCTACCTGATAAGCTTTATCTCTATGTTTTCTTCTAATTTTTTCTTTGGGAATGATTTCAATAGAGTATAACCAATCAAAGAATGTTGGTGAGCCCATGTCTTGCTGATTAGAACTTGAGATGTCATTCTCTAATGATCTTTTCACTGCATGCTAAGTAGAGTCCTAATCAAGGAATTTTATGGTTAGCCCTGTCCCTTGTTTAGTCTTATACAGTTGTTTTGAAGATTTCCCTTAAGAGTATGTCGAAAGCAGGATAGTTTCAAAGTCCTTACTTGATCTTAGGCTACTTTTTATGTTTATCTTAAATGTTTTCCCTTAAGAGTATGCCGAAAGCAAGATGGGTTCAAAGTCCATACTTGATCTTAGGCTACTTTTTATGTTTATCTTAAATGTTTTCCCTGACGAGTATGCTGAAAGTAGGATAGGTTCAAAGTCCTTACTTGAACTTAGGCTACTTTTTATGTTTATCTTAAATGTTTTCTACTTTCTGAAGGTAGTCAAGAGGATTACTAGATTGTTGTCTTAGAAGTTGGCTTTAGTAGGAGTTTTCCCAGAGAAGTCTATGGTTTGCCCTGTCCTTTGACTTGCTCCCAAATCAGTCACTTTGAAAGGCTTTTCTTTTGTAGTGAAGTAAATAGATTCTTAATTGGTTATTAGCTTTTATTCTTTCACCACACTTCTTAATTTTTCATACCAAAAACTCAACTTAAAGATATCTTTTGATATAGATGACTTGCCCTATGGAAACCCTTGAATATTTGTTGTGAAAGTAAACGCTTTTCTGACTCCATAGCCCAATGGATTGGCACTGTTTCTTGACCTGTCTTCCCATGATGAAAAATCCTTCTACTTATTTCCTCCACTCCACATGACCTTCTCAATTAATGATCCCCAACCAAAAACAAACAAATCCCTTGTGCTTCATAACTAGCCTAATATGATATCATGAGCCTATAAGCATATCATTCTAAAACACATCTAGAGAGATCCCTCTCTAAATCCAGAAGGGCTAAATCCTAGGATTCCAAAGTGGTTCTGATGTTGCCTTGTCATTTGGTATGCCAATCTACCAAATCACAATAACCCCAACATAATGGCGACTCCACTGGGGAAATATGAGTGAATTACAACTTATACATCATTAAGACCTCAGAAGACCCACAAACCTCCTTATATTGGTATTCAATTGCTGATGGTGGACAACAACTCGTCTCAAAATTTTTGAAATCCTTCTCTTAGCAACTCCACAACTCCGAAAAGACCAAATGACTCCACTGGTAGAAGACTCTGAACTGGTTGAAAAGATAAAGTGACCTCGGTCTATTTACAAACATGATTCCAAGGATACAATGAAGATATGCCCCAATGAGTAGAGATCATATCCTTGGGTTCCCACATAAGATGCCCGAGGTTTTTTTGGATGATAACCTTCCTGTTTTTCAAGGTTAAAAGTTTCATGACCCATTGTTACATCTCATCAAATTTCATATACATGTATGGAAGATAAATACTAAATGGCATGAATATTTCCTTATGAAAATGTTCATGTTAACATTAGAAGGAAAGGCAAGGGACTTGTATGAATGGTTAGAACCTAAGAGCTTCTTTTCTTTAAAATACATGCACCAAGTATTTTATGAAAAATATAAAGAAAACTCTCCATTGTTATCATGGGTTGAAAACTGTTGTGATCAATCTCAGAATATCATTCAGTACCTTATAGACAATGATGAGGATTTTGTAAACATGCATCTTGAAGATCTGTTGAAAGCCATTCAAGACTTTCATATTCAACATAACTATCATAAAAACCTAGATGAATCATTTGAGGAAGAGATTAATCAAGAAATAAAAGAAACTCTTAAAGATATCCCTACAAGCACAAATAATGATTCATCATCCCTTTTAGCTAAGGCTCAAGAAGACATCCAGCCTCAAATTCAGTCTTCACGAGAGAAAGAGAGTTGTTGTACTTCTGCTCCAAGAAAAAAAAAAACATCTTCCCCTTTGATAGAAGAAGAAATTGATCAAATTATAAATAAGCATCCAGCCTCTGAATTTTTTTGCAAAACAAACACTCTTGCCCATTCACCTAATGAAATTTGTTGTAAAAATTTAGAAAGTTTCCTTGTAGATCAGAATAAAGAAAGACCTGTTGATAATCCAGTATGTTTGATTGGTGACATTACTTACATTAATGATTTTCCTAATTTTTATCTCTCTTATGATGATGTTCTCCAAACAGAAGTTGATCTTGCAGGACCATCATTAGTAGATTTGTGGGAGGAAGATCAGTTCCACCAACTTTGAGAAAGTAATGAGCCAAAGCAAGCTATTTACGATACTGATGAAGAAAGCTTTAAAAATGCAGAAGAGGGCGAAGAATCGTTGAATCTTTGTTATTCTTCATTACAACTCATCAGTAAAAGTTTTCATGTGATTGGGAATCAGTAGTATTTCAGCTCAAAAGTTGAGGAGGAAAACAATGAAGAAATTATTGAGCCAGTTGAAATTAAATAACCTTCTCTTGAAAGGTTTGAGGTAATAAAAGAGACCCCTAGTCAAGAATATAATGACATCTTCACCAAGCTCAGTCCATTGAATAAAAATACCCTGGGACTACAAGAGGACAGCATTGCCAAATATGATGAGTCCTCCAGTTCAGATCACAATGAAGATGAGGAAGATTTTCTTTCTTAAAAGAATCTTTTTCTTGATCCAGTGGAAGAAAAAATAACCCTCATTGAAACTTACCTGTCAAATACTCCCAACCAGGTATTATTTCAAGACCCCTTCACTCATTTTTTGAAGACATTTGAAGAAGGGATAGAGACTATTAGGAGCAGTGTATCACCAAATGCAACAAAATTTTTTAGCACTGCTGCTAAAGAACAAGTGAGATGGGAGTGGCCTTGTTTGTCCGGCATGCTCAAAGAGATGAGAAAAGACCAGTCATGGAACCATCTGATTGACTGGATGTATTGGAAAAGAGAATTTGTCAGCTAAACATGTAAATATTTCAGAGTTAGATTAGGGTAGGTAGGAATGTCAATAAAGCTCAGCCTGTGAGCATTTAGTTAGTTTTTTGTTTTTTGCTTTGAATTTGAAAAAATAAAAAATAAAAAAAAAATAGAAAAGAGAAAAGAGGGCATATTAAAAGAAGAAAGGTACAGCCCCATACCAAAAAAGAGGAAAATATGAAAGTGTGCAAGCTTAAATGCCACTACCAAAAGAACCGTTTCTATTTACTCATATAGCCTAATCATTACTAGAGAGATTTCAATTTACTGCTGATATGTTAGTGAATCAGATTAGCCAAAAAATTTAATCTTGTCTTATCAGTAGAATAGATTAGGATAGAAAAACATAGTTTCAAACAAGATTAAATCCTCAACCTGTAATTTCGATGAAGAACGGCTTAGATTAGATCAAAACTTGAGCCAAAAATACAAAGAAGACTGGTTCTAACATGCCAAAAACTTGAACCAGGTAAAGACTAAGAATACACCTCTAAAGAATCAAAACCAAAGCTGAAAGAAAGAAAGAAGGATGTTCTTAATTTTCAGATCTTAAGCCTTCACAATTTTGTTTTAAATTTCTGTAAATTTCAGTCTATGTGCAACTTGTTTTTATGCCATAGTCTTATAGCAAATCAGATAGTTTAAGCCTAGTTTGTCTGTATTTAAATTTCTATTTTAGAATATAGAGAATAAGATCTGTCAGACAGCTTAATCCTGACAGATAGTAGTTAGGTAGAGAAGCTAATGAGTTCAACTATTTAAACTGAACTCATGGAAGTTATAAGGGTAGATTTAGATTAGTTTCATGCTTTCAATAAAATAATAAAATGTTGATGTCAAAAGGTTTGCAAGTCCAAGTGCACCCTGATGAAAAAAAAATGTTAGGAAAGTAGGTTGTGTAGGTAGTTGTATGGGAAGAAATTGATTTGTTATGATGTAATGTTGATCATCTTTTCAAGCAGCATCATCAAAGAAGAAAAGGTTTTCAAAATGCAAAGCATAGGTCTACATTCCAAAGATAAATCTATGAGGTTCTTGACACCTCCAAGGAGCTGCCATCCCCAAGTGGAGCCACTGTTAGCCATCCATAATTTTGATATATTAAAATGATGGCTAAAACAGGTCTTTTAGCCTTCAAGAAACAAATTTCAAGAAAATTGTGAGTTCTTGAAGTCTTTTGTGTTCAATATCCTTCATAAGACCCATCTCATTGATGTCTTCGCTCAAAAATCCTCAAAGAAGCTTGCTAATATACAAAGACTGTTTCAAATGTTAGATGATCCAAAATAAATTTTATCATAGGTTATAGTGTTTGAATAAAATAATTATTAATTTAAGATATTAAATTAATAATTATTATTCTAGAATATTTAATAAATCTTTGAGATATTTAGAAATAGAAATTTTTTATTAAAAATTAGGACTCTAGAAAAGAGTCGTTTCCTAGGCTCTAAGTTAGGAGTAAAGTTAGTAGATTGGTTAGCAGCTCATTTATTGTAAATGGACACTTGTTTATTTTCCAAGTGATCCATAACTAGATTAAGTTAGAACATAGAGCTTATAAATAGGTTAGTTTCATATTTTCATTGTAGTGTGTAATGAGAGAATGTGACAGTGTGAGTTTATGTGTGTAAACTCCTGTAATTTGCTATGTAATATTTTTTCTTGATCAATAAAGTTATGTGTCTGAGGACACTTCTGCATTTACATATGGTATCAGAGCCACAGTAATGTTGCAGTGGATATAAGGAGGAAGATTCCAACACTCCCAGTTCTTGGAAAACTCAACTTCGTTGAAGTGATCAACAAAAAATTGGTATGAAATTTGTAAATTTTTTATTGATTTTAGATTTGTAAATTCTAAAATCATTTTTTAAAGAGCAAATGCAAAATCTGTGTGAATTTCCTGTTTCAAATTGTTGAGGAAACTTTGGTTGTAAGAATTTTGTTGCAATAAAAAAAAAAAAGGAAAGTGTTGTTGATATAGCACATTAGCACTAAAGGAGAGAGCACTGTTGACATAGCGCATCTGTAGAAGAGAGCGCTGTATAATTCTGCATTTACATGAAATTGTTTGTAAGAAAACCCTACCCCAACAGTCGACTCTAGACACAATATGGTGGATGCATTGTTCCATGCATATTCATTGAAGGAAAGCATAGAGCCGGAAGGGTCCACAATGAAAGGTGCATTTACGGCATTTAGGCCTGGTAAGCTTACAAAGTCTGCCCCCTTTCCAATTTGATACAAAAGAGTTATCGGTAATAATGAGATATGGTGCCCCGTTTTTTGTAATCAACTTTTAGTTCAATGCTGAATTATGGTAAGAACATTCACTGTGCGGTAAACATATTTCCAAAGGAATTTGGGAAAATTAGAACTTGGAGATAAAAGTATGATTTGCTTCATTGGAGATTATTTGTAATTGGAGTTATTTTTAATTGGAGTTAATTGTGATTTGTAATTGAAATCATAATTGGAGCAATAAGATGAAACCTTGTATTTGGAGGAATAAGTAGAAATTATAATATTTTGTAATTGGAGTAATAAGGGTATTGTAATTTTTTGGAGTAATAAGGAGATTTTTGTTTTGTAATTTGTTTCTAGGGTGATATTATAACTCAAAGTAATTTTACTTTGAGGGGGGGTAACTTTTTTTTACCAGATTGTGCAAGATCACTATTGTAAAAGTCAAATTTTGAAAGTTGCCTTGTAAATATTTGAGAAATTGACTAGATCCAAGTGCAAAGCTCAGTCAATTTTCTCTTGTTTCAATGACTATTCGAGGGTCAAGGCCAAGCCCCGATAGTTCATTTTTTGTGTCGTGTGTTGCTGTTGTGTTGCGCATCTTGATATTCTTTTTGGAGCTTGATTCGTGGTGTGAATTCTTAACACTACAATGTCTAAGTTGATTAATTTCTTTTATGATTCCGACAAATTTGAAGGCTCAAAATCTTACAAAACATGGCAATGCCTCATCGAAAGCACTCTAGTTTATAATGAACTATGGCATGATATTTTTGATGGAGATGTAAATCCAAATAAACCTACAGATGCAGTTGCACTGGAAAAATGGGAAGTTAAAAATGCCAAAGCATTAGCTCTCATTAAATCATCTGTCAATGATGAAATGTATGTCCATATCGAAAATGCTAAAGATGCTTGGTCTGCTTTGAAAAATTTTAAAGAGTTGTTTGATACTCAGCCTCAATCAAAAAGAGTTGACCTATGATTAAAATTGTTGCATAAAAAAATGACTGAAGAAGGAGATATTCTTGAATACATCTCCAGACTTAAGAATATTAAGTAGGAAATTGTTAGTGCTGGTTTTCAAGCAGTTGATGATAGTTTTATGGTCACAATTTTAATTGCTAGGCTTCCTTCTTCCTACACACATTTTTTGGAAACTCTACAACTAACTTGAAAGTTAGAAAAGCTAAAGTTTGATGAGCTCTGCGAAATGTTGACTGAACATGATAAAACTTTTGGGAAGAAAAATAAAGTTGGTTAAGATGGTTTTCTCACAGAGGCTAGTACTAGCAACTCCTCAGCTGAAAATTCCCAAAAAAAAGGAAAAGGTAATTTTAATCAAATTCAAGTAGCACAAGGTCGTGGTCGCAGTGAACACAGAGGAAACAACTCCAATAGAGGCTCCAATCCAGGCAGAAACAATTCTCAAGGTAGAGGCAACAATCAAAACAGAGGATCTCAGCAAGGCACAAGACAGAATCCAGGGAGAGGACAATCTCAAAACAGAGGACAAAGAAGAGGTCGAGGATAGTCTCAAGGCAAAGGACAGTCTCAAGGGAGAGGCACCGATTTGAGTCAAATTGTTTGCAGGCGATGTAACAGAGTTGGTCACTATGCTTCCGATTGTTTCACATCTAACAATAAAATTTATAAGTTTCAATAGCCTTTAGCACAATTTGCAAATAATCAAGATGAAGATGATAATGACTCAGAATATGCCTTCACTTCTTCACCAGCAATCCAACTTTCCTCCTATATTAAGAGTGATTATGAAGATGCTTGGATTTTGGATTCAGGAGAAACTCAGCACATGACCTGTAGACGATATTTCTTTTGGAATTTTCAAGAGTGCCATCTTAATTCCATCTTTCTAGCATATGATACCAAACATATGCTTATGAAAAAGGTTTCGTCAAAGTTTTTCTCCTTGATATTGGATAAAAATTGATTTCCAATGTGTGGTATGTACCCACCTTTAAGAAACAATTGTTGTCTTTGGTCATGATTCAACAAGCTAGACATCAAATAATTATGGAATATGGCTTAGTTAAGATTATTTCAGTTAAACAGAACTTCCAAATAGTGATGACAGGATATGAAGACGGAAAACTATTAAGGATGAAAGGAACAGTTATTCCAAGGCATTCTGATTTTGCAGGGGCAGTTACTACAGGAATTTCACCTATACGATTATGGCATGTAACATATGGACATTTGAATTTTGATAGTCTTTCTCAATTTCAGAAACAAGGGATGGTTAAAGGACTTCCAACTATCAACAAGTAAAATGCAAAATGTGAAGCCTACATTTATGGCAAACAGATTTGAGAAAGTTTTCCAACAAGTACATGGCGCGCAAACAGGCTGCTGCAACTAGTTCACAGTGATGTGTGTGGTCCACTACAAACTTCATTAGGTGGTTTCAAATATTTCTTGCTATTTATTGATGATTTCAGCAAAATGACTTGAGTTTACTTCTTCAAAAACAAGTCAGAAGCATTTGAGAAGTTTAAAAATTTTCGAAAACTTGTTGAAAATGAAGCCAAAGAAAATATAGGTACTCTCAGGACAGATAATGGGGGAGAATTCAATTCAAATGAATTCAAAACTTATTGCAATGAAAATGGCATCAGAAGGCATCTTACAAATGTTTACACTCCTAAGCAAAATGGAGTCGTAGAAAGGATGAATCGCACATTATTAGGCACGGTGAGATCCATGTTAACTTTCAAAGGGTTAAGTCCAACATATTGGGTAGAAGCAATCCATACAGCTGCATATCTAAGAAACAGATCTCCAACTGCTTCTTTAGAAGGAATCACCCCTTATGAATCTTGGTTTGGTTTCAAACCTAAAGTTAAACATCTTAGAGTTTTTGGATCCATCTGTTATGCTTTAGTTCCCAAAAAAAAGCAAACTAAGCTTGATTCAACAAGTTTGAAATGCACAATGATTGTCTATTCAGATGAAAAGAAAGGGTATCGTCTTTTGACCAATGGAAAATTTATTGTGAGCAAGGATGTCATTGGTGATGAAACAGAGAGTAAGAGTGCTGACGAAATTGAATCTTCTTCACAAGTTAGAAACTAAGGTCAGTAAAAAGAAATGAAATATGCAAAGTCAACCAACTTCACCAAATTGGTATGAACTTGATTTTCCTTCCTCTGAAGATGAGTCATCCAGTCCATCTACTTCAACAAAATCATCTGTGTCTTCTAGCAGTTCATCAGCATCTCCAAGCAGCAGTAGCTCTTCTGACAGTGATTCTCCAGATTCCCCACCTGAACGACGAACATCAGTTTACATTAATCCCCTTTGCAATGATGGGGACTTCTCAGCACCTCAAACAAGTGAGCAATAACATCCAAAATGGGCAGTTCAACTATTGAAAGATGTAAGGCCTAATGAACAAAACAAAACAGGAACAATGGCATCAAAACGAAATGAAGGAAATTTTTATTTGATAGCAAATGATTTTACTGAACCTTCTTCTTTTCAAGAGGTAGTAAAACATAAAGCATGGCAACAAGCAATGGTTGATGAATATCAGGTAGTTCAATACAATAACACTTGGCAACTTGTTGATTGTCCTCAGCATGTTAACCCTATTGGATGCAAATGGGTTTATCGAATTAAGTACAAGAAAAATGGTGATATTGACAAGTATAAAGCACGACTTGTTGCTAAATTTTTTGCACAGCAGGAAGGGATCGATTATGAGGAGAATTTTTCTCCCAGAGCTAAATGGAACACCATCTGCCTCACACTTGCCTTAACAGCTCAGAAAGGGTGGGAAGTTCATCAAATGGATGTCAAAAGTGCTTTTCTCAATGGGGACTTACAGGAAGAAGTATATATAACACAACCACCAGGGTTTGAAGTTGAAGGGCAAGAACATAAAGTCTGCAAATTAATCAAGGCTTTATATGGATTAAAACAAGCTCCCTGCGCTTGGTATGCCAAAATGGATGAATACCTTCGCAAAGTTGGTTTTCATCGCAGTGAATCTGATGATACTTTGTATGTGCGCCGACAGGGAAAATATATGGTCATTCTCATTATGTATGTTGATGATTTGATCATCATAGGAAACAATGATGATCACATTGAACAGGTGAAAAAGGAGTTACATGCAAGTTTTAAGATGACAGATTTGGGGCTACTTCACTACTATCTTGGAGTTGAAGTATTCCAACGTCCACATCAGATCTTCATTTCCCAGAGTAAATTTGCAGCAGAAATTCTTCAGTGATTTGGAATGCAGGATTGTAAGGCTATCCTTACCCCTATGGAATAAAACTTAAAACTTTCAAAATTTGAAGGGGGGGAAAAGGTGCACAATACGACTTACAGACAGTTGATTGGAAACTTGATTTATTTGACAACCACTCGTCCTGATCTATCTTATGCGGTCAGTATTATTTCAAGTTTTATGCAGGAACCACTAGACAGCCACTGGAATGCAGCCAAAAGAGTTCTTTGATATATCCAAGGAACAAAATATTTTGGTATTCTTTACAAAAAGACTAAAAATTTTGTACTTGGTGGATTTTTAGATGTCGACTTTGCTAGCAGTATTGATGACAGGGCATCAACCTCAGGTTACTTAATGAACATGGGGTCAGATGCAGTTTCCTGGAGTTGCAAGAAGAAAAATACAATGGTCAGTTCTTCAGCAGAACCAGAGTACATTTCAGCATGGGAAGCAACATGTGAGACTGTTTGGTTACGTTGAGTTTTACAGGACTTGGGGATTCCTCCAGCAGAAGCTACTTCATTATTCATCGACAATCAATCAATAATAAAGCTTGCCAAGAATCTAGTTTTTCATTCAAAGACACAGCATGTGGACACTATGTATCATCATATCATATCTCTCATTGCAAAGGACATCATCAAGCCAATGTTTTTCCCTTCAGAAGATCAGACTTCCGACATTTTCACAAAACCTCTTGGCAGAACAAAGTTTACTAAGTTCAGGGATGAACTTGGTATCTGTTGTTATGTATCTTTGGATCATAGGGGGGAATGTTAGATGATCCAAAATAAATTTTATCATAGGTTATAGTGTTTGAATAAAATAATTATTAATTTAAGATATTAAATTAATATTATTATTCTAGAATATTTAATAAATCTTTAAGATATTTAGAAATAGAAATTTTTTATTAAAAATTAGGACTCTAGAAAAGAGTCGTTTCCTAGGCTCTAAGTTAGGATTAAAGTTACTAGATTGGTTAGAAGCTCACTATTGTAAATGGACACTTGTTTATTTCCAAGTGATCCATAACTAGATTAAGTTAAACATAGAGCTTATAAATAGGTTAGTTTCCTATTTTCATTGTAGTGTGTAATGAGAGAATGTGAGAGTGTGAGTTTACATGTGTAAACTCCTGTAATTTACTATGTAATATTTTTTCTTGATTAATAAAGTTGTGTCTGAGGACACTTCTGCATTTACATCAAAAACCTCTTCTCCATCATTTCCCTCCTAAAATTCCCTTTTTCCCTTTATTATTTCTCCATTTCCTCAAGAAATCCCTTTAAAACCTTGTAAATCTTCTTTTACTTGGTTTAAAACCCTTATTTTACCCCATCTAAACCCCTCAAAACCCTTAAAACACCTTCATTTCAGCCTAATTCTGCTCCTTTTAGAAATTTAGGCTCAAGCTCCTTTCGGCTTAGCCCTAACCCCTTTTCGTCATATAACCCAACGCTATGATCGAGTAGTAAGCCCATCGGCTTATCAGCACTTCTCACCTCGCACTTCCCCGCTTCTATCTCCCGCATTCCTTTTTTTCTGGTGATGGTCGATCCCCCATGCAAATCTCCACCGTTGATCCTATCTAAGATCTAACGGCTCTCGCTCCATCGACACATCGCAATCGCTCCCCCCACATCTCTTCCTCCCTTCTGTCTGGATTCCCGATGTGCATAGCCCCGATTTAATCACAACTGTGCATTCCCCCTTATTTAATGGCCCACATTACCCCCGTATTTCAACCTTACCCTTTTCATTCTCCTTCATCGTCCGATCTTAGCCATTGATCTCACCGATCCAATGGTGATCGCCTCCTCCCCTTCTCCTGTCCCTCCTCTGACCATTCTCCTATCTTCTTACCCCCGCAACGGATATTGACCGTATATCTCCCAGATCTGATGGCTCCCATCAATCCTCTCCTTTTAACTCTACCCAATTTCCTTTTGCTACCTGACAAAATTGCTGACGCTAGCACTGGGTCCCACCTTTCTTCCTCCCATGCATCTCTTTTCCCTTCGTGTTTGTTTTTAACCGTCGATCTGTCGCCCCTGGATCGGACGACCACCATTTCACTTCGCGTTCATTCCAAAAAACCACTTGATAGTGCTATTTCCACGCGAAATAGGTGGTTTTTCTAGGGACACGTGTCGCACCCAGACATCTATCGCATCCCCTCGGCCTAATACTGCTTACCACCTTCACCCCACGTGAATACTTCCTCTGGTATTCCTAAAACCGCTTATTGCCTTTTACACCCTTATTCAAATGAAACCCTGGTTTTTCCTCCGCCATGGTTTTACCTTCCATCGCTGCATTCGCACTTCCTCCACAAACGCTCCTCTGCCTCCACCGAGCCTTCTGTAAGCAGTTTAAGCCCAATCTGGAGGTTTCATTTAACTGGTTTTTTGATTTTATGGAGGTTTAATGGTGGTTTTTCAATAGAAATCATCCCACAACAAATATAGTTTCAGAGGCCGAGGATGACGATCGTCAGAGGTCAAATTCAATGCAAAAAGGGACATAAAGGACCGAATTGTCAAATTTTATGAATATGTCATGAATGTTGATTACACACGCAAAGCCCTCCAGCGCAAGCCACATGTACATAAAATTGAACAAAGCAGTGAAAATATCAGAAGAGATCCAAGATTGAAGTTAAAAAGGATTAAAGTGCAAAGCTTGAAGATCGAGAGCCTTAATCCACAGTTTAATGGATAAAGCAGCATGAAGACCAAATATGATCCGAGAAGGCCTAATGAAGCCTAAAGCACAAATCAAAGCCTAAATAATTGATTAAAGTGTTTAAGAGATACAAATCAGCCGAAGAAAGCCTCCAAAGGACACATTAGCGAGGCTAATTACTTCTCAGCAACCCATAATGCCACATGCCACCTACTGTACACTCAAAGGGGAGAATTAACAGTTACACTGCTGACAAACCCTCTTAAACTGTCGGGGTAGTTATTATAAAGGCATGGGTGGCCTTAAAACTAAATGTTTCACCTAACTTGTCGTAGAAGCCAAGACAGAGTTACTGCAGTCAGAGGATATCTCCAAAAGCACACACTTCAGAGTTATTACCAGCCTACCAGATATGCCTCAAAGTCAAAAAAAAATATGGAATGGTCTAAATATTTAATGCAATGTTTATTGAGAAGAGTGAAGCATTCGATGCACGTATCCTTTGTCTTAATTGATCATTAAGATCATCTCTTCCACCACTCGTACTCATTCACCGATAAATACTCTTTGAAGTTTCATTGTAAAGGGTTGGAAAGTTATTGATTGTTTGAACTGTCATTAAGTGGAAGTAGCTGAGTAGTTGTAATATAGTAGGTTGGGAAGAGAAGTAATGGACTGTATAAATCCATTGGACTTAAAGTATGTGACTGGTATTGCACATCAAATAAACAAGCAGATTCACAAGATCCTAGTCTATATTATTGGTGATGTTTTTCTTACTGCAATTGTTATTCTCCTTATGTTTCCATACTGTCCATTTTCTCTGATAAAGAACAGAAAATTTAGAGTAGGATTTACTGCAAATTACCCTATTTCTACCTGATAAGAGTTATCTCTATGTTTTCTTCTAATTTTTTCTTTGGGAATGATTTCAATAGAGTACAACCAGTCAAGGAGCATTGGTGATCCCATGTCTTGCTGAGTAGAACTTGAGATTTCGTTCTCGAATGATCTTTTCACTGCATGTTAAGTATAGTCCTAATCAAGGAAGTTTATGGTTAGCATTTTCCCTTGTTTAGTCTTAAACAACTATTTTCAAGATTTCCCTTAAGAGTATGCTGAAAGCAGGATAGGTTCAAAGTCCTTACTTGATCTTAGGCTACTTTTTATGTTTATCTTAAATGTTTTCCCTTAAGAGTATGTTGAAAAAAGGATAGGTTCAAAGTCCTTACTTGGTCTTAGGCTACTTTTTATGTTTATCTTAAATGTTTTCCCTTACGAGTATGCCGAAAGCAGGATAGGTTCAATGTCCTTACCTGATCTTAGGCTACTTTTTATGTTTATCTTAAATTTTTCTACTTTCTGAAGGTAGTTAAGAGGATTACTGGATTGTTTTCTTAGAAGTTGGCTTTAGTAGGAGTTTTCCCAAAGAATTATATGGTTTTCCCTGTCCTTTGTCTTTCTCCCCAATCAGTCACTTTGAAAGGATTTTCTTGTGTAGTGAAGTCAATAGATTCTTAATTGGTTACTAGCTTTGCTTCTTTCACCACACTTCTTAATGTTTCATACCACAAAATCAACTTAAAGAGATATTTGATATAGATTACTTGCCCTATGGAAACCCTTGAATAGTTGTTGTGCAAGTAAACCCTTTTATGACTCCATAGCCCAATGGATTGGCACTGTTTATTGACCTATCTTACCACGTTGAAACATCTTTCTACTTATTTCCTCCTTCACTCCACATGACCTTCTCAATTAATGATCCCCAACCAAAAAAAAAAAAATTCCCTTGTGCTTCATAACTAGCCTAATATCATATCATGAGCCTATAAGCATATCATTCTAAAACACATCTAGAGAGATCCCTCTCTGAATCTAGGAAGGCTAGATCCTAGGATTCAAAAGTGGTTCTGATGTTGCCTTATCATTTGGTATGCCAATCTTCCAAATCACAGGAACCCCAACACCTGTAAACCTCAATCATATTTCGTACCACCCTGGATGAATCAACCATTCGTTGGACCTTCATGGAAAAGCCAATAGTATCCTACATCTTCATGGCAAAATAAAACCAATAATTTATATCCTTCATAACGGGAAAATCCATGTATTTAGGGACAAATGTTGTCTTAGAATTGGTAGCATCCTGTGGGACAAATCCATAAATCATCCAGTGCACTTCCTTAGTTGCAATAGACATTGCCATCTCCACTTAAATTTCCCCAAAATGTTCCACTGCCTTTACTTCCTCGATTTCCTGAGTAACTGAATCCTAATCTAAATTACATGACTCTCCAATATTTCAAGATTTAAAAAAACACAGATCATGGCCCTACCTCCTTTGAGTGTAATGAGCTACGACTAAGGTCTGTATGGACTATTTTTCCATAATAACATGCAGAAATACAAGAGCAGGTAATTGATGAAATTTCCACCAAGGATCAGCCCTTTCCTGAACACCCTTATTCCAGTGTAGTTTCCACTCGAACATAAACATCTGATAGGGCATACAAACAACAAGATTTTTCAAAAATATGGATGTAGCTCCTCCATTCCCCAAGAGACTTACTGTGATTAAAAATATTGTTTATTAGTATTTTTATCTTTTAGGGGAATTAAAATATTTATGTATTAAAATTCCTCTTCTCGAGGCTATTCAAGATGTATCAATTTATGCCAAGACTATTAGAAAATTCTTTGTCAAAAATACTGGAAGGCAACCAAAAGAACCTCCTACAGTTAATGTTCTTGGGACACTGTCTAATCTCATTTTGGGGAAACAAATACCTATTAAATAAGATGACCTCGGAAACCCAATAGTCACTATTCAAATTCAGGGTCATAATTTCCCAAACACCCTGGTGGACTTAGGAGTTGCAATAAATATTTTAACTGTATAAATTTTGGAATCCTTGGAATCACTATATTCAAATCAACCTCCATCATGCTTGAATTAGCTAACATAATGACAGTAAAACAAAAGACACCTTGGACCATACTTTGTTTCAGTAGATTCCTAGGAACACCCAGCAGACTTTATGGTTCTCAATCCTAGAAACAGGTTGGATGGGAACCCCTTACTATTAGGTAGAACACGGCTAGAAAATTTTGATGTGTATATCAGATGTCAGACAAGAAATATGATAATTGCACAAGGGACTTCCATTAAAAATCTTGTCCTATACCCACCTGTAAGACCCAACCTACCAGTCGATGATTACCAACCAATTCCCCCCAAATATCAGGAAGGAAATATGCGTTCTCTTATTACTTTGGATGAAGCTCTTATTTTTAAAAGACAAATCAAGGATAATGTGATTAATGGTTTTATCAAACAACCTTCCACTATTTGGAATCCAACATGTCATATGTTAAATGCCATGCTTGACAATGAGGCCCAGAGAGATCCATTGGAGGTTCTCAATAATGAATATATTTCCACAACTGTAGTTCATAATATCGTTCCCATTGAAATTGAGCCTGGTAATAATTTAAAAATTAATGATAATATGGATATTCAACAACATGAAAAGTTAATCCAAATCCTCCAGAAAAATAGGCATGCCTTCACTTGGGAATATTATGATATGTGGGGCATTAACCCCCAACTATGTACACATCACATTTATATAGAAAAATATGCTTGCGTCATTCACAAACCTCAAAGAAGATTGAATCCACACCTGAGGGATATAGTAAAATAGGAATTGCAGAGACTCCTTAATTTTAATTTCATCTATCCTGTTTTTTACATCCAATGGGTTTCATTGATAGTTGTATTCCCTATGAAAAATATCAAATGGAGAATTTGTGTGGATTACAAAGAATTGAATAAAGCTACATGTAAATACCATTTTCCTCCTCCATTTATAGATTAGGTCCTTGACACTCGTGTAGGAAATATTTTTTTCTCTTTCCTAGATGGTTTTAGCAGATACAACCAAATTCAGATTGCTCCTGAAGATCAAGACAAAACCACATTCACCTTTCCATGGGGAACATTTGCATACATGGTTTTACCATTTGGGCTATAAAATTCACCCACGACTATCAGAGGGAAATCTTGAGTATTTTTTATGAATTAATTAGTGAAGGGATTGAACTATACTGGATTATTACACTCCTTACGGTAGTGAGTTTGATCAAGCTTTGTAGAATTTGGGAAAAGTTCTTGAATGGTGCATATCTACCAAATTATGTCTTACCAATGAAGATGGTCATATGATGATGAAGAAAGGCATAGTTTTGGGCCATTACATTACTGACGCAGGTATTTAGGTAGATGTATCAAATAATGAATTAATTCTCACACTCCTTACTCCTTATACACCAACTGAGGTGTGTAGTTTCCTGGGCTATGTTGGTTATTATTGTTGTTTATAGAATTTTTTTCAAAAATAGCAGCACCATTGTATGTATTTATGGGAAATGTAGAATTTGAGTGGACTGATAGGTGTGATTTTTCTTTTCTGATATGAAAAATTTGTTCTCAATAGCCCCCGTGTTATGCTACTTTTACAGATATGAAAAATTTGGTCTCAACAACCCCCATGTTACGCGGGCCAAATTGGAATTTTCCATTCCACATTTCATCTCATGCATCAGATACATCAATGGGGGTTGTACTTGGACAATAAGAATATAAAAAGCCTTATTCCATTTATTATATTAACAAGAATATTACACTAAAAGAATTAAATTATACAGTGATGGAGAAAGATTTTTTCACTGTTATTTATTGTATTAATAAATTTCGTCACTATATAACATGAAACCCAATATTTTTATATATTGATCATTCCTCCATTAGGTATTTAGCTAATAAACCTATTACTAATGGTCGAATAACTCATTGGTTGTTGTTATTTCCGAAATTTGATATCACAATAAAATATCGACCAGGGAAGGAAAATCTCGTTGCATTTTTTCTCTCCAAATTTTTTTTGGCAGCAGACTCTTCACTTATGGAGGATCAATTTGCAGATGAACATCTGTTCACGGTGATAGTCGAAACACCTTGGTATGCTGATGTCACCAATTACATTACAGTACAGAAATTATTAGCACATTTATTGTCCCAAGAAAAGAAGCTCACTGTTCAATGCAGTGCACAGTTCTCTTCGATTGACGGGTATATTTTTCATATAGAATTTGATGTTCAAATCCATACATGCATCAGGGAAGACAAAATTTATGATATTATGAAATATTTCCTTGATAATCCCTATGGTGGGAATTCTTTTGATCGAATAATTGGTCACAAAATTTCACATATGGGCTATTATTGGCCCACAATATTTGAAGATACTAAAAACTATGTCCAGAGTTGTGATAATTGTCAGAGGATGGGTCGCCTCATCCAGGTAGACGAAATGCCCCTACAGATGCAAATTGTACTTGAACCTTTTGAAATATGGACACTAGATTTTTTGGGCCCTTTCAACCCACCATCAAATAATAAAGTATATATTTTGGTATTCACAGACTATGTAAATAAAGGGGTGGAGGTGGTAGCTCTCTCAAAGGCTACATAAGAGGAAGTTAATAATTTTCTATTTGAAATGTTTGTGTGTTATGGATTTCCTAGAGATATCATGACATATGGGGAGACACAATTCACTGGCCATAATTTTTTTGCTAATTTGAAAAAATACCTCATAAAACACAAAATCACTTCTTACCATACTCAAGCAAATGGAAATTATTTGGGGCAACTAATTATATTATCATGATAGCAACTAAATGTTTTCTTTCCAAAACTTTAAAAAACCTGATATTATAAATGCATAAAAACATTTACAATACATCTCTTCAAACACCACTGAAAGAGTTTTTCTTTCATTCTAATTTCTTATAATCCTTTGATCTCCTTGAAAATGAATTTTGGGAAGCAAAATGGCAAGCTAAAAAGTTAATTATTACAACAATTTTTACACCATCCATACAAAATTCAATCATTAATCACTTAATGATCCATATCTTGAGGGGAGGCCCCCAAGGTCTAAAAAGTTGAAATGGATCTGACAAGATCTTCAAAATTAGAATGCCAAAAAAAAAAGAGAACACACTGCAAATAAAACCACAAAGAAAATTGTTTTATTAACGCAGAGAATAAATGTAGAAGCCACATTGTGTTAGATAATATATCCTTTTACAAAGTGAGGCTTGTTATTTATATCCTTTTATTGAGTTACAATACTATGGGTAGATACCATAGGTGGATAACATGGGTCAATACCATGGGTAGATACAACTTACAATACCATGGGTAAATTCCATGTGTAGATGAATACCATGGGTGGATACATACCATGGGTGAATGAATATCATGGATAGATCTCACTTACAATACCATGGGAGAATAAATATCATGGGTGGATGAATACCATGGGTAAATTCCATAGGTGGATGGATAACATGGGTGGATGAATACCATGGGTGGATGCCATTTTCCATTCAGGTCATTCCTCCCTCCTTAAGAAGCAATGGTTCCCAAAGCATGAACTTCCCTCCTGAGAAGCCTTTGTTTAATATTAAGAGCTATCAAAGAGAAGGGTTTTGTGTATTTAACCCATAACCATGATGAATGAAGATCCAAGGATGGAGATACCTTGTAATGCTTGTGACCAACTATTATATTGACAGTGTGCGGTCTAGTAAATGGACTTCGATGAAGTGTGGGTTTTTGGATGACCCAGAACCATAGGAAACGAAGATCTGAGGATAGAGATACCCTGTAATGCCTCTAACCAATTGTGATACTAACAGTGTGCGACCTAGTAAATGGACTTTGATGAGAAGGATTTTGTGCATTTGACCCATAACTGTGATGATGATTGTTGATGAAGTAGCAGATACCTACATAGCTTGGGGTGGGAGGGCACATCTCCAAATAACCCAAGCTGAATACTGCTATGCTGAAACTAATGAATGTGAAGCAGGTGCCTACTAAAGCAGGGTGGGAGGGCACGTCTCGAAAGGGAACCTGCTCCGAATGCTACTCCAGATGTAAAATGAGCATAACTCGGAATATTTATTATAACCTGTTTTTGGAAATTTAATGATCATTATACATCTTTCCATGCATTTGAAATCGCTATCAGGAGACTCTAGACTCTCAAATTCAAGCAAGAACTGTCCCACTGTGACAAAATTTCTGAAAAAAATAGCTGATTTTCAATTAGCGATAACTCCCTCGTCTGGACTCCGATTCGACCAATTTATTTTTTTGAAATCGGGTGAATTTTCAAGGGGAGCTCAGATATGTAACCATTTATCTAAAATTTCACACTTAAAACTGAAATAAATTATGAGAGAGCTGCTGTCCATGAATTTTCGTCAGGAAAATTGCTGCAACATTGCTGATTTTGAATCCGAATGGAAAATGGCATCCACCCATGGTATTCATCCACCCATGTTATCCATCCACCTATGGAATTTACCCATGGTATTGTAAATGGCACCAACCCATGGTATTCATCCACCCATGATATTTATTACTGATCCAGATCTTGAGGGGAGGCCCCCAAGGTTTAAAAAGTTGAAATGGATCTGACAAGATTTGCAAAATTAGAATGCCAAAAAAAAAGAGAACACACTGAAAATAAAACCACAAAGAAACTTGTATTATTAAAATAGAGAATAACTTTAGAAACTACATTTTTTTGGACAATCTATCCTTTTACAAAGTGAGGCTTGTTATTTATAGCCTTTTTTTGAGTTACAATACTATAGGTTGATACCATAGGTGGATACCATGGGTAGATACCACTTACAATACCATGGGTAAATTCCATGTGTAGACGAATACCATGGGTGGATACATACCATGGGTGAATGAATATCATGGATAGATCTCACTTAAAATACCATGGGAGAATAAATATCATGGGTGGATGAATACCATGGGTTGGTGCCATTTACAATACCATGGGTAAATTCCATAGGTGGATGGATAACATGGGTGGATGAATACCATGGGTGGATGCCATTTTCCATTCGGATCACTTAATGACCAATGCCACCCTTGCCATTATCAACTACACTTTAGAATACAAAATTCCTCTTCTTACTCAAACTTAAAACTTGAGCCTTTTTACATTTTGGTGTGAATTGCATGTTTATATACTTACAATGAATAACATTATTGCAATTTTTTTCTTTTATTTTTTCATAATGAATTAAAACATTTACAAAATAATAATTTATAATTCAAGCCAAAAATATCATATTAGATGATATTATAAGTCATGATGGGTTTCTTTCCTCTATTACCCTAATATCTCTATTATGCCTCTCTTTAGTGGGTGCAATAATCACACATTATTTTGGAACGAATAGGGTGGTTGAATTATTTTTAGTGACTGCAAGGCTTCGATAGCGAAGTCACTCTGGAATTCACAAGAAACCTGAGAAATGGAATAACAATGGTTAAAGGTAGAAAAATACAGGTAGACTAAGAAGATTTTGCAATAGAAACATGTCTTCGTACAGGAGGCAAAAAATGGTTTGAAATTCACACTCCATTATAGAGTGCAACATCCTTGTTTGCAAACCCTGCAAAATTACTGATCAGAAACGGGAAAGGGTACAATCCTACCACATATCTAGAACCATGTAAGGAGCTATCACGCATCATCCAAAGATAAATTACATGTGATGGTTGATACGATGTGGTAATAGGACGAAATTTTAAGCTAGTGTCAGTGTTAACACAAAAGGTAATCCTAAACATGCCTTATTTTCTAAATTCGCTCTTGCATGAAATTGCTTCGAGACTTAAAATTACAAGGATCAAGCCTCAATGGTGAGTCACCATGGGCTTACAAAATTATTAATTATCATAATTCTAAATCAAGCACAAGTAAGATGGGAAGAGTTCACAGGAAATTCATAGGCTTTACCAAAAACTGAAACACCTATTGAAAAATCTGGAAACATTCTACCCAGTAGTGAGTAGCTAGAAGAGGATGAGGGGGCTATTAAAAAAAGATGTTATGCTTGAGGGAAACTCACATGAAAAAGAAAAAACATAGGTCCCCCAATGATTAACCAAGGATGATAAAATAATAGCTTCCCTTCTAGCCTCCTTACCATGAAAAAGGAGAACATCATTCAGGTTGGCCAAAACCCAAAATTCTACAAATTCTGCTGAAAAAGCGCAAGAGGGGAGTAAAACCCAAGAATTTCTTGATACACAGGAAGACCATCAAGAGGAATATCCTCGAAAACATGAAATGGAGGCAGCCCAATTTTTGGAAGGATTAGAAAGCTTTCTAAACTCTATCAATTTTGGAGAAGTCGCAAACTTCTCAGAAAATCCGTATGAAAAAAAGACATCAGCCAATTCTCCTCTTAATTCCAAAAACAACCACAATTTTATAACCCTCGGGTTGAAAAATACCCCCTAATTTAACCTCAAGTTGAAAAAGACCTTATGGAACCTATAATTGATACTACAACTGAATCCACTAAGGAAATGATAGCTGAAAACTCTGAGGTCATAACTTTTTTTTCCTTTTCTCCAACCACACTCGCTAAAATGTTTACACAAGAGTGAAAAAGGGCTAAAGGATAGAAAGAAAAGAAATACTAGTAGGGAAACATAGCTACTGAGAAATGAAAACGGGAGGCTACAAAGAAAAGTATGACAATTGAAGAGAAGGTTGTGAGACAACAAAGACCAAAGGCATCACGAGAGGATAAATGTTAAGAAAAAGAAAGTCTGGGAAAAAGAAACAAAAACTCAACTTGAATTTTCTATTGTTTCCTTCACTGTAGGAACCAAAACTAAGAGAAACATATTACCCACTAATGTTTTTAACACTAAAGCAGGGATTCGGATGAATCCATTAATTTGTATTACATGAATTACACAGACAAAACAGGTCCCTCCATACACCTCTATAATTGTGGAAGCCACTATTTAGGTTTTGAATAAGAATATGGAGGAACAAAAAGAATTCATACCATGATATTATAAAGAAATAGTGCCCCTGAGAGAGCTTCAAGAGATTATACAAAAATCTAAGGCATTGACGATTAAAAAAAATGAAACTTATGCTGAGATAAGAGAAACTAAGAAAACTATCCATTCTTTAAAAGGACAGCTTGAAAAATCTACAGAAAAATAGAAGAAGTATGCTCCCTATATTTTGATGCTCTATCGTGCAGGTCCCCACCCAAAAATTATGATTTATATTTTTTAGAATGGTATTTTTTGTTGAAATTCAAGGTCATTCGGTTAGGACAACCCTATGAATTTGGAAATGTCTCTAATTTTGTTAATTCTTTTCCTATGGATATTTTTCCCTCAAGTTGACATAGACACCCTAATTGAACCTTAGGTTTAAAAAGACCTTGAGGAACCTATAACTCATACTACAACTAAATCCACTATGGAATTGATAGCTCAAAAGCCTAAGGTCATAGTTGTTGTTTCCTTTTCTACAACCACACTGACTAAATTTTTTACACAAAAGAGTGACAAAGGGGAAAATCATAAAAAGAAAAGAAAGAATAGCGGGGAAAATAAGCTATTGAGAAATAAAAATAGGATGCTATGAAGAAAAGTATGGAAATTTAAGAGATGGTTACGAGATAGTAAATCACAAAGGCATCATGAGAGGAAAAATGTTAAGAAAAATGAGGTCTGGCAAAAAGAAGCGCAAAATGAACTTGAAGATTATGCTATTTCCTTCACTGTAGGAACCCAAAATAAGCTAGAAATATTAATCTTTGATGTTTTGGCCACTAAAGAAGGGATCTAGATATATCCACCAATTTGTATTGCAAGATGTACACATAGAGAATAATTCCCTCCATACACCCTTCTAATTATGGAAGCCACTCTTCAGGTTTTGAATAAGAAGATGGAGGAACAATGAGAAGTCATAAAATGATATCAAAAACTGATAGTAACACTGAGAGAGCATCAAGAACTACTCCAAAAATTTAAGGTATTGAATATTACAAAAGATTAAATGTATGTTGAGTTTAGAGCAACTAAGAAAAATATCAAGTTGTTGAAAGGACAACTAAAAAAAGCTATAGAACAAATAAAAGAAGTCTGCTCCATATATTTTTATTCTCTATCATGCAGGTCCTCGGCAAGAAACTATGTTTTATATTTTTTGGAATGGTATTTTTGTTGTTATTATGATGCATATGTTGTCCTTGATGGTGTAATATTCCAAATCTGGAATAGCACATAAAACCTGTTGAAATAATGCACTCCTGCGAGGTTGATGCACAGAATAAGTTTAAAACCCTTGGATCCCTTAGATGAGCATATCTGGGGACTAGATCCAAAATGGGAGCAAAAAAAAATCAAACTAGGTGTGGTAAACAGATCTCCCACCACCTAGTCTACCTGAAAAACACCCTACAAGAGGGGCTGCAGCTATGCACAACAAACTTCTTCAGGAATAACGCAGTCTTGGATAGTATGAGTAGGAGGCCATAAAATATGATTAAATTATGAGTATAAAACAGAAAATCATAATTATAATGAAGCTCTTTCAATATACAATAGAATGCAGGAGACAATAGAGCAAGAAATCTTCAGAAAAGAAGGCTACAACACATATATAACTGCAGAAATGGATCAACAATGTTATTTTAAAGAGCTGCAGTAGATGAATATTACAACTCGGATCTAGGATATATCTGTGGACAAAACATCATATCCATTTCAGATCTGGAAACTAGATAGTCTTATATACAAGATCCCCTTGGGGTTTTGACCAAATCATGCATAAACAAGAGTAGATCTGAGTTTTAAGTTGAAGATCTGTAAAATGTTGCAGTGATTTCTGAATATGACTTTACATTACAGTAGATCTGATCTAAATAGAACATGGATCAACGAGTTAATCCATGGATCACCAAAGTGAAAGGCAAAGCCCATCACTGGAGATCTCTTATCAAAATTGGGATCAAAGCCCATCACTGGAGATCTCTTATCAAAATTGGGATCAAAATTGGAAATAACACAGTTCCTTAATAAAAACTATGTTGTAGCTTGAATAACATATATGGTCAGCTGCCAATATATAGATATGAAGCACAAACAGGAGAGGCACTCTTCCAGGAGGTTAAAAGACACACTCCATGAGAAGAGGCTCCCAAAAGAAGCTAGATCTCTGCAGATCTAGAATCCCACTTGTTGCACCTTGCAAAACCAGACAAACCCTCACTGGATCTACGCTGCAATTGGAAGTAGAGCTTGGCCTCAATATTGATAGTGGATCAAATTAGAAAATACTCCTCCAAGAATCCTCAAAGGAAGAGGTGAAATCCCTGCATAGGAACTCCAAGTGCTAAGCAACACAATCCTCTACTAAAAAAAATATAATAGTATTTGTCTAAGCAGACAAGATACTCACAAATATAATCAATCAACAACTTCTCTTGATGCCTTCCCCCTCCTTTTATAAGATGAAAACCTTTGAAAACACTAAACCACCTCGATGAGTTAGCTCCTTTCACATGAGGGGCCTCCTTCTAGAACTTCGTTGTCCCTTCATGAGATACATTGAACCTAGATAGCGTTGTAGATTTGGTCAAGGTTGACCCAGTCTCACAGCTCAAACCCCTTTCACACCTACAAGTGATTTATTTACATGGCCCTTATTTATCTTTGTTCACATGGGCATTGATTTATTCAGTCTTTTCAAGAGTTTTACTTGTCCTCCTTTATTCATTTATTCATGCAATAGAAATTAAAACAAAAACGAATATTCCTTTTAGCTTAGGCTAAGTAGGAACATTACAGTCCTCCCCTCCAAAATGTTGCTTGTCCTCAAGCAACTGATAGGGTAAGAGTTGTAGCACTTCTCCTCTTCCATTAATGGCATCATCAAGGATCAAGTAATCATCATAAGCCAAGTCCTCAACAAGCCAATACATCATGAATTATTCCTTGAAGGTCAACATAATATGTGCATAGTCCATCCGACCAGGAGTGAAAAACTCAACAGAAATAAACATGGCTGAAGCAATGCTACATCTAAAACATGTAACATGAAGTATGGGTAGAAGTTCTAAACCATGTGGTACATACACACTGCCCATCCTCTATCCATAAAACCCCATAAACAATACAACTATATCATCCAAGTATGGAAGCAAGACTACATATATGAAAACTGAAATCTGAACTTGAGGAGGTGGTTCAGAATCCCACATGTGATGCCAGCGCAGTGCACCTCTTGTCTTCATTAGATCTAGGTGTGGCAAGTGGAATTCCCACCACACATTTGCTACATGAGTTGCCTTAACATGGTTGAATATGTTACATAAGTTTGGTGCCTTTGGGAAGCACCCATCATGAAAATGAATCTCCCTTTGCACAACAAGGGAGTGGCCAAGTTCAAAATTTCTATTGGCCCCCAAAAAGCTATGAGATCCACATGATCTCTCATCCCCTTTAGGAGTCTTAGCCTACAAAAACATGGTAAAATAATGTGACAAATCAAAAAATACAACTTTCTTGGCATGTAAGTCCTTTTACCATCATAGTCCTTCATACACATGGAGTTGTGCATGAACATTTTCCTCCTTTCAAGCAAAGGAAGAGCTGGCTGAGATGACTCTTGCAAAGAGTCCATTGGTTGCCCCAATCCTCCATAGCTAATGCACTCTTGAAAGTGTTGATTTAATTCCTCTCTCGTGCTTTCCCAATCAAAACTCCTCATGATCAGGGTATAGATCTTCATTGAATACATATGGCTAAGGAAGAATTATTCATGTGCTCCTTGTAAGATATTTTGCTTGAGCTTGGAAGCTCTAGCCAAGAAGACCTTACCATGATAATATATGACTCCCCCTTGGACTAAGTAGCCCTCCTCTTGCTACATGCCATCTAATATCATACCTATGTGAAGATATTTGGAATATTCTACAAGCAGTTGAGATTTCCAATAAATATCCACACTGCTCAACAATGACAGCGTTGCTGATACATCCATGGAAGTGCTTGTCATGTTTCTGATCTCATTTTTGACATTACACATACAAAAAACATTTGTTGGAAGGCTAATCCTCCCATTCTTCTCCTCCCACAGCGCAGATTCAGAAAATAGAGAGGGAGATAGTGATGCAGGAAGAAGATCTCCCTCATACTTGGGTTTTCGCAAGCCCTCCAACGCTATCTCTCATTGCTCCAATCCTTCCTTGATCTAGATTTGGAGCAAAACTTTTTGGAGCCTTCCCCACAAGATCTGAATCTGATGGCATTCCAGGTGGCTTGTCATTAGATAATAATTTCCCTTGCACCATCCTCATGAACATGAGAGAAGGGACTGTGAGATCCCTGCTTCCACTACGCAAATCCATCTCTGTTGTTTGTGTGGAAGTACTAGGTGAAGGAAAAGTGAGCATGCCTTGAATCATTTGTGATTTCCCACTCTTCAAGTCCACCCACTTCATCTGCAAAGCTTTCCAATCAGTGGTAACCTTCCCTAAGGTAATCAACGATTGGACACCCAAAATGATGTTGGTGTCTGGTATGTCAACTACAAAGAAGTGATCCACCAGAGTGTAGGATCCCATAATGATAGAGAGTGATGGAAAATATTGCATGCAATGCATGGTCCTATCTCCTAGGACCAAAACATAAAATCCCTCAAAAGTATCAGTGAGGATTGCTCTCTTTTGCACAAGATGAGCATCAATAAAGTTGTGGGTTGCCCCATTTTCAATCAGGACAGATACTTTCTAATTCATGACTAAACCTTGTACTCTTAGGGTCAAGTACTTAGGCACTCCTCTCAAAGAGGGAAGAGTCCCACTTATTGGAGCAAAGGCTCCCTTCCCATCTCTGGATGGTGTTTGATCTTCCTCATCATCATCAGTGTTGTGACCCCTCCTAGGTTCATCATCTTCATCTTCCTCCTTAAAATATGAGAAGACTTCTATGTAGTGTGCTTTCCCCGCAGCACATCTATGTCCCGATGCCCATGACTCTTGGCAAGTGAAACATAGCTTATTTTTCCTTAATTCCCTCTTGAGATCAATATCAAGAGGCTTCTTCAAAGAGCTCTCCTTGGGAGGAGCAGCTTTTCCTTCCTTCCCCTTAGGAAAGTGAGGGGCCTTGCTCTGAAAAGTTGCCTTTGATTTTGGCAAGGCATCTTGGAGGTCTCTATCCCTCTCAATGGAATCATGCAAAGTGATGGTCTTGGTAGATTTAACCAACCCATGCAAAGGTTCCTCCAGGCCATCATTGAACATGTAGACTCTCCTTGCTATAGATAGATCAAGTACCATGACTGATAATCTCATAAACTCAGAGATATAAGTCTCCACATCCCCTGATTGCTTCAGCTTTTCAAGAGTTATGAAGGGTGCTTTAGGATCCTTCCTGTCAAACCTCTCCACCAGTCTTCTAGTAAACTCAGAATAAGTAGTCACATTGATATGTCCCAATTTAGACAACCCATGGAACCACCAATTGTGTGCTTCACCTTCAAAGTGCGGCACTGCAATCTTAATGGCTTCAATATCTAGGATTTTTTTCAACTAAAAGTAAATATCGAGCTTTTCTACCCATGCCTTGGAAAAACTGGAGGATGATCCATCAAATTTGGGCAAAAAGAATTTTATCATAGAGTGGTGTCTATCCTGATTATGGAAGAACCCACCATCTCTATACTGCTACCTTGGTCTTCTTCTGTATTTGAGGTGACAAAAATCTTGGAAACTCAAGTGATCCTTGAATCTCTAACTCTGAGAATCATACAGTAGAATGCAAGAGACAATAGAGCAAGAAATATTCGAAAAAGAAGGCTACAACACATATATAACTGCAGAAATGGCTCAATAACATTATTTTAAAGAGATGCAACAAATGAATATTACAACTCAGATCTAGGATAGATTTGTGGACAAAACATCAGATCCATTTCAGATATGGAAACTAGATAGTCTTATTTACAAGATCCCCTTGGGGTTTTGACCAAATCATGCGTAAACAAGAGTAGATCTGAGTTTTAAGTTACAGATCTGTAAAATGCTACAGTAATTTCTGAATATGACTTTACATTACAATAGATCAGATCTAAACAGAACATGAATTAGCAAGCTAATACATGGATCACCAAAGTGAAAGGAAAATCCCATCACCAGAGATATCTTATCAAAATTGGGATCAAAAGACCCTGAAGAATCTCATATGGAAATAAAGAATTTCCTTAATGAAAAATGTGTTGTAGCTTGAATAACATATATGGCCAGCTGTGAAGATACAGATCTGAAGCACAAACAAGAGAGGCACTCTTCCAGGAGGTTAAAAGACACACTCCATGAAAAGAGGCTCCCAAAACGAGCTAGATCTCTGCAGATCTGGAATCCCACTTGTTGCAGCTTGCAAAAGTAGAGAAAACCTCACTGGATCTGCACTGTAATTGGAAGTAGAGCTTTGCCTCAAGCCCGATAGTGGATCAAATCAGCAAATACTCCTCCAAGAATCCTCAAAGGAAGAGGTGAAATCCCTGCATAGGAACTCCAAGTGCTAAGCAACACAATCCTCTACTAAACAACAGAGAATATTATTTGTCTAAGCATACAAGATACTTAGAAATATAATCAATCAAAAACTTCTCTTGCTTCCTTCCCCTTCCTTTTATAAGATGAAAACCTTTGCAAACCCTAAACCACCTTGATGAGTTAGCTCATTTCACATGAGGGGCCTCCTTCTAGAACTGTGTTGTCCCTTCATGAGATACATTGAATCTAGACAGCACTATAGATTTGGTCAAGGTTGACCCAGTCTCAGAGCTCAAACCCCTTTCACACCCGCAAGTGATTTATTTACATGGCCCCGATTTATCTTTGTTCACATGGGAATTGATTTATTCAGCCTTTTCAGGAGTTTTACATGTCCTCCTTTATTCATTTATTCATGCAACGGAAAGTAAAACAAAAATGAATATTCCTCTTAGCTTAGGCTAAGTAGGAATATTACAGATGGAAACTGATCTAAAAGGAGTGTATTTGTTCTGTTGTGCTAAGTGTCCTTCCAGTTAAATAAACATGTAAAAATTGTCTCCATAAGTTTTCTTAAGGAATTAGAGTTTTAACCATGAAAATTAAATGAATTAGTGAACTTTAAACATGTAATAAGCCTTAAAAACACCGAACAACAGTTCATAACATAGAAAAACATTCACACATAAGTTTTACATAATAGGAATGATGAAGCATTTCACCCCTCTTGGGCTACATCTGCTGGTCCAGCTCCCAATGGCATGTTCCTCTTTGTCATTATGCTCAAAAATCTAAATTACATAAGTTTTCAGGCCTCTAATGGCTTTTTTCTCTACAATAATGGCTCCATAATTCTAAAATTAGTTTAGGTAGACTCTTGTTTCACCAAAATTGGTCGACAAGTGACCTCCCAATGCATTTTCCCCAATGACAGCTAGAAAAAGCTCCACTAAATGTGGAGACAGACAGTTAACTTCAGTTAAATTTAATACAATGACCTAAAAATAGGGGTGCACTCTAAATATAGCTGGATGGTTAAGTTAAACATTAAATTTAGTGTTGGGGTGGTCACCCTGCCATAACCTCCACTTGTTACGGTTTAAAACTCCATCAAATGGTTTTGAATTCAGAGTGGCAATATTCCACAACCCATAGAATTTGATGCCACTCCTGCATGTGAACAACCTTTGAAACCTTTCCGCCAGTGGTTATGGTTTCAATAGTCACCAGTTTTAAAACTTTTATTCTGCGGGTTGTAAACACATGTGAATGACTTATACATTTACCACCGGAGTTGTTGGATAGTTGTTGGTTAAATTCAAAGGTTATAATGCTTGGGCGCATGGAAGGGGGGGCTGGACCTTCAAGGCTAGCCTCCCCACACCCCCAAATGCAAAACCATTAAACTATAAATAATTCTTCTGCCCCTCTACTACTAATAATTAACGTGTAGGCGAGTTGGTGAAATGACTTTGTTGTAGGTAGGAGGTCGAGTGTTCGAACCTTCGGAGCTCCATAAAAATTTTACCATATAAATCTAGGGACACGTGGCATCCTGTGGGCTTACCACGTGTCACTCATCTAACAGTGCTTCAAAAATCCATCCAATGGCCAAATCAACTTTGTACCATATAAATTCAATGGCCCATATTGTTCCACGTGGCATTATTTTGTTGGCTAAATAAAAATGGAATATTCCAAGTATATAACTTCTGACTGTACCTACATGTTGACTGGGAATCGAGTCACCAAAATTTTGTTGTTTGGGAAAACAAACAGAAGGCGATATCTTCCTTCCATGACATCGGTTTTTCGAACCGTTTGCGACACCAGAATCGAAATGACGAGACCTTTTCGATTGCTTAGTTTTGGACCTATTTCGAGCACTTTAATTTTTGTGCATAAGACATGATATCCTGATCACACCTCCCCATTGGGAAGCTTTTGGACCCCAAAATACTTTAATCACATGTTCAAAAGATGAGGGAACATCTCCCTCACCTTTTCCACTTCCATCCATCTTGCCTTACTTGGTTTGCTTCCCTTAAGCCCAACCTGAAGATAATAGACACTTCCCATTTTAGAAGTGTGTGTCCTCCTGTCAAGGATGGCATCCTCCTTGAGCTCATCCAAAAATTCTAGAGAGAAATATTCTATTGATGGCAGTTGAATATCACTCCCTTGATCATCAATCAATGGACGCTCATACAAATGTAAATTCTCCACATTGACAATGGAATACATTTTTATATACGAAGGAAAGTCAAGTTGAAATGCATTATTACCAACTTGTTTAGTAATATTGAATGGACTATCACTAATAGGCTTGAGATTTTTACCTTCTCCTTGCATCCTTTCTTTGCTTATCTACAACCATACTTCATCTCCTTCTTCAAATGTGTGATCAACTCTATGTTTGTCATGCCTCTCCTTGTACTTTCTTTGAATCTTCTCTAGTTTTTCTTGAAAGTGTTGATGAATCATATGAATTTTCTCAATGAGCTTTCAAGCCTTGTCAATATCACTATGCCCATCAATTGCAACATCCTTCTCATAGATGAAGTCTAATGGCGATTTCGACAAATATCGAAAGCAAGCTTCAAAAGGTGAAGTATTTGTAGAAGAGTGCTTGGCCCGGTTGTAAGCGTGCTGAATGTAATGAAATTTTTCATCCCACAACTTGGGATGCTTGCTGCAATATCCTCTCAATGGATGCACAATGGTTCTGTTCACCACCTCAGTTTGGCCATCAGTTTGCGGATGAAAAGCAGTACTCTTTTTCAACTTTGTGTCCATCATCTTCCAAATATTGGACCAAAAATTCCCAACGAACCTGGAATCCCTGTCACTAACAATAGAAGTTCGAAACAAAAATGAACCCATACATGTTGAAAATAAATTTCAGCAGTTTGTTCAGTAGTAATGGTTTTCTTACACGGCATAAGTATACACATTTTACTGAATCTATCCACAACTACATAAAGATAATCATGTTGTTTTCTTGACACAGGCATGTTAGGTCTCTGTAATTTATTAGCAAGATTGGGAGAGTCCAATCAGAGAGTTAACATCATTTCAACCAAACTTTGGGATTCTAGGATCTAGCCCTCCTGAATCCGGAGAGGGATCTCTCCAATATGTGGAAAGATGGATATTGTCTTTGAAAAGCTTAAGGTAATGATATTAGGCTAGTTATGAAGGCCAAGGGTTTTGTTTTGTTTTGGATGGTTGAGCATGAAATGTTACTTGAGGGGAAAGTCCTAAGTGCAAAAAAGTTTCAAAAGTGAGAAGTTGCAAGCAAATAGAACAGTTTTGGAAGATAGATAGATATAACGCTGGTTTTTAGTCCATTGGGCTATGGAGTCATATCTGGGCTTTAATTTAACAACAACATCAAGTGTGATCCAAGGGGCAGGTCATCTATACCACAAGATTATTGAGATTAAAATGATGAAATGGAAACATTAAAATGTTGGAGGGGTGGAAACTGATAATAATTTCTCAGAGGATTTATAGTCAGTCCAAACAAGAAAAGCCTCTTAAGTAACTTTTTTAAAACCAACCAAGGACAGGGCTAACCATAGACTTCTTGGGCAAGTTCTTATTAAAGCAGCTTAATTGACAAACAATCCAGTAATCCACATAATTACCTTCAGAAAGTATGAAAACACATAAGAAAAACAGAGTGTAACTTAAGATCGGATAAAGTACTTTTAAACCTAGTCTGCTTTCAGTCAACACCAAGGGAAACTTTCAGAATCTGCCTTTGGAGAAAAGAATCTAGGAATCAGGGCAAACCATATCTTCTCTAGTCTAACTTTAATAGCAAATAATGGAAATCACATTCAAGAACAATGTTTATGTAAACAGAAGGACGAAGGAACGCCAACGTTCCTAGCTGTTTAAACAGTATTGAATCATTCTTAAATAAACAAACTTGAGGAAAACATTAAGATAAAGATTTCTCAGCCAGAGAAGGTTACTGATATACAATAGATCCTAACCCTATTTAAACTGTTCTTTACAGAGGAATATGAACAATATGGCATACATAGAAGGAAAACAATTTAACAAAGAAAGAAGCACTTCACCGGTGATATAGACCAGGATCCCAAGAAACAACTTTTATATTGATGTCAAACCAGTTACAATATTTAGGTCCAATGTTTCAGTTCAGCAATCATCTTCACTATTCAACCTAACTACTCTAGCACAAATAGAGCTTCAAGGGCCAGTGAACACTATGTACAAATAGAAGTCTCGAGCTCAAGTGTATTTCAAAGTTCTACAACCAACAATTTCTCATCTTCTTCTGAGGTATTTATAGAAGAATGAGGAGGTGATATGAGAAAATATCTCTCAGGGTAATTAATATAGGTTCAAGACTTCTCGGCCCTTTGAGGGGCTCAATGAAGAAGTTTACAGATGGTTCTCTGTATTAACTGTTTTAAATTTATGGATTAAGCTCGGTGGGAGCTTTATTTGACTTTGAGGCTTTATGTAATGTTTGGGGTAACTCTGCAGATATTTTCTGCATTGATTTCCTTGCAGAAGTAACTCCCTGGCTGTGCTGGAGGCAAATATCTGATTTTCTTCAATAACTTCGGCCTCTGTTTGAAAGGTTTGAGGCGACAGGTGGCTCGGTGGTAGCTGAGGAATCAATTTGCCTCAGATGTGGCGGTGGAGGCTTTCTGTCTGATGAAACACTTTAGGTTTTTCCTTTAAACTATGTTTTAGATTGGGGATTAGGATTTTGATAACGATCTTAGCCGTAATCCCCATAAAAACCGTCTTCAATCTTCATCTGCTGTGCTCTGTCTTCAAACTGATACTCTTTAACTGTTTTTGAATTAAAACAGTGTCTTGTCGATGTGCAGGCCACACTGGGATTTTTAAAGGCATCAATGCCCATGAAGCATTGAGAAAACAATGGAGCGAAACCCCGCAGATGGTTCTCTTTAACAGCTCGAAGGCGCAGGAAACGTCTTTCCCAACCCTCGGCTTTCTTTCATTATACAATGGAAAACCATAAAAATGCCTGCAAAACAAAAAAATAGTTAAGAAATCCTGCGGAAGTAGGTTTAAACTGCTTCAGATGGCGGGGGAGGAGCGTATCCGTCGGATGAAGGCAACCAACGGTGGAGATCTGCATAGAAAGGAAAAAAGGATAGCGGGGGAAGAATAAGGAGGAGCAGTTTTGGACCGTCCGATCTGGACACGTGGACGGTCCAGATCTACTCGGAGGGTCTTAATCGAGGGTAGCGAGCAAATGCACCGATTTGAAACATGCGATGCGATTTAGCGCAGACCGTCGATCTGAGATTCAGATCAACGGTGGGAAATGAATCGGGGTAGTCGCAATCGGAGGGATGATGGAAAGAGTGCGATTTAAACAAAAAACTCCAATGCGATTGTGCAATCGGGAGGGGAGAGGCGATTAAGCGATAGCCGTTGGATCTGAGGATTAGATCAACGGCGGGGAGCGAATCGGAGGAACAGCAATCGGGGGAAAAGTAAATGCATGCGATGGAAAACTCCGATGCGATTAAGCGCTGGCCGTTTGATCGACTTGCGATCAACGGTGGAGATTAGTTTTTAGAAAGAACCAGCAAAAACCCTTATAACATATCAAAACCCCAAGTTTTTAATATAAACGAAGGTTTAATGGATCAGGGCAGAAATAAAATATATACAAAGGATAGGCGCCCACCTGTGGGGCCTTCGAATATATGAAAATTGATGGGCCCGGGGCTTTATATATAATAAGGGCCTAATCGCAATCGGAACTGCGGGCCTGGTCTTTTCAATCAACCCATTGAAATTTCCCCAATTACGATTGCGCGATCGGTCTTTTTGATCTAACCATTTTATTTTTAACATGTGACTTTGGCTCATTAAATCAAAACTTTAGAAAAGAGGGTTTTTGTAATTTACAAAGGAAAAAGGGTCGAAAATAAAATATTCACAAGTTTTAAGCGCCGGGGGCGGGCTCAGGGTTATATGAAAATAGTCGGGGGTCTTAAGCAGCCAGGCTAATGTAATCGGAACTTTGGAGTATGGCAAAGACTTGCGTCTTGATTCTTTGCGATTAGCACCATAACGTATTAGCAAGTGGTTCCCGTGGTTCGAGACCCAAAGCGTATGGTGGGGAAGTGGTTTGGGAAACTGGCCAAGGGGCTTAGGTCCATAGCAATGAAACTTTGTTTTTTTATGAAAAATTTCAAGGTTTTAAATGAATTTGGGGTTCGGCTTTGGCTAAAAAAGAATTTTTAAACCATGTTAGGAGAGGATTTTCATGAATGGAAGGAGAAACTGCAAGAAAAGTAGAAATAACATGGAGAAAAGAGGGAGTAAATGAAGGTTAGTTATTGAGTGGGAGAAAGGGGAAAATGATGGTTTCTTCAGCAGTTCTTTACAGGAAATCAGTAGAATTAATAGGGAAAGTGATGAAGATTTTGGACAGAGGCATGAGGCCTACAAGGAGTCTTCAAGAGCCAACATTTTTTAGTGATAAAATTTGTTCCTTGGAGGCTCAAAAAAGATCTTAGCCACCTTTTGGTATATCAACATATTATAGGTGGCTAACAGTGGCTCCACTTGGGGATGGTACCTTCTTGAAGGCATCAAGAATTCAGACTTGATTTCTGGGAGGTTGACTAGTTGCCACATCCATGAAAACCATGGTTTATCAACAAGCTTGCTACCTACCCAATCCTACAGATCTAGCATTTTTTTCTTCATGAGAGTGCACTTGGATTGGCAAACTCTATTCACAACATTTTATTCTTTTGAAAGCAGGAAATCTAATCTATTTCTAATCCTTATTTCTCACTGAACTCGGTCCTTGATTGAGAGCTCGGATATTTTTCTACCTAATCTATTGTCTGTTGGGATTAAACTGTCCAACAAACTTTCATTCTCTAAATTCTACAACAGAAATTTAAAAACAGTCAAGTCAAGATTGAGCTGTTTGACTTGCTGTGATCTATGGCATAAGAACAAGCTGCACATAGATTATTATTTGTAGAAAATTAAAATAAAAAAATGGAAGGCTTAAGATCTGAAAGTTTCTCATCATGGCCTTCTCTTTTCTTCACAGCTCTATTTTTGCTTTTGTTTGAGCTGTCTCTTCCTTGATATCTGATTCAGATTTTGGGCAAATTAGAACTAGTTTTTCTCTTTTATGACTCGGAAAATAAAACAGTTTTGATTCATCTCTCTTTGGAAACTTTGGTTCAGATTTTGAGTTTGTTTGAACCTTCATTTCTATCCTAATCTATCTACTGATAAGCCAAGATTGAACAGTTTGGCAAATCAAATTCACTATCCTATCGACAGAAAATTGAAAGCTAATTAGTCGAATTAAACGAGTTTGATAACTAAGTGTATTTTGTAGGAGTGGCATTTAAGCTTGCACACTTTCGGATTTATTTCTCTTTTTGGCATGGGGGTACAGTATTGCATTTCTTGTTTTTCATTTCTGCCCTCTTTTCTTCTTTTCTTTGTTTTTTGTATTTTTTGATTTTTCATAACTTTGAATCGTGGTGGATGGAGATATTCATAATGAAAAAATAAAAAAGGAAGGCTTAAAAACATATCATGAATCAAGAGAAATGATAGCAGAGCATCCACCTTAGAGTGGCAGGACCCCCAAACAAATGTTTGTTCCATCCGGCCTCTTGTAAGAAGAATGCATTGTTACCAGCAGCTGAATGAATAGAGTAAGGGCCAAGCCATAGGTTGTCAAATTTTCCATGCTTGCCCTTCTCTTCCCTTCTTGAGTCCCACTTTAAAACTTTGTCCCCAATCTTGAAATTGCTAGCCTTTGTTCTTCTATCAAAAAGCTTCTTAATGCTGTCTTGTTTTTGCAATGATTTGTTATACACTTCCTCTCTGGTTTGCTGAAGATGAATGGTCTGATTTATTCTTCTAATCATGTCATTATCTTCAGTCTGCAACTCTTGAATCAAATTTATCACTGGTACACCAAGGCTGATTGGAAAAATTGCATCAGTACCGTACACAAGCTGAAAGGGTGACATACCAATGGATTTCTTCAAAGTCAATCTGTCAGCCCAAAGTGCATGAATCAGCTTTGTGTGCCAAGAATTCTTGTTGTCCTCCAACAGTTTCTTGATTATGTTCGCTAAGCTTTTATTGGAAGATTCTGCAAGTCCATTACCTTGAGGGTAATAGGCTGTGGAATGCCCTAGTGTTATCTGGTATTTATTACAGAAGTCAACCATTTTCTTTGATCCAAACGCTGCTGCATTATCTGTGATGATCTTGGTAGGACAGCCAAATCTGGAGAAGGGATATTGGTTTCTATGGACTTTAACTTTATAATAGCTGAATCATTGGCTTGCCTACAAGAAATGGCTTCTATCCACTTAGTGAAATAGTCTGTGGCAGTAAGGATCCATCTATGCTGGGCAGAAGATGAGGGATGGATTTCACCTATGAAGTCAAGTCCCCACTGCTGAAATGGGGCTTCAACAGTGATTGGATGCAGAGGAAGGGGTAAAAATTTTCTTTTGCCTTCGAATAGTTGGCATTTATGGCAGGTAGTTGTCATTTTGTGAACATCAGGAAAAAGGGTGGGCCAATAGAAACCAGCCCTCAAAATTTTGTTGGCTGTTGACTTCCAGTACAAATTGCCTCCACACTCTCCGTCATGAAATTCCTGCTTAACCTTCTCTGCATCAAACTCAGGCAAAAAATTAAGCAATATACCACTAGCATTTTTCCAATAAAGACACCTATCTACAATGCAATAGTTTACTGCTTTCAGTTTTAAGAACCTTGCCTTTGTTTTCGACAAACCAGGAGGTGTATTTAAATTAAGCAAAACACAAACGATATCAGCATACCAAGGAGAATTCATAAAATGGTTTTCAATAATGGGAGTTGAGAATCTTCTTGGCTGTCCAAAGCATTAATCATATTAATATCAAGAACTTCAAAATTGGATTCAGCCATTAATCTAGCTAGACCTTGGCCTTTGATGAGCTTGGTGGGTTTTATTTCTAAATCATATTCAAGAATTACTGTAATCCACTTACCTCTTTTACCATGTTTAAGGTCCACCAGTAATTGGGTCCTGTCTTTGTTGCTTAGAATTTGGGACAAAGGAAATGATGTGTGAGTGAAGGATGTATACTCTGAAGTCTTTCAATGCTTTGACCAAAGCAAAAGCTTCTTTTTCCATAATGTTATACTTCAAAGGGGAATCCCTCAATGTCTTACTAAAGAATGCAATAGGCTACTCTTGTCCTTGTGGGTTTTTCTGTAAAAGAACATCAGCTATAGTATGTTCTGATGTGAACGAGAAAATATAAAAATCTTTTGAAAAATGAGGGCTTATGAGAACCGGTGTTTTGGTTAATGCTTGTTTCACTAGCTCAAAGGATTTCTTTGCTTCCAAGGTCCATTTTATCCCTTGCTCCTTCTTCAACATGTTTGTGATATTTATAAGGAGCTCAGCCAAGTTGGGGATGAACCTTCTCAAAAAGTTAATCTTTCAAATGAAAGATTGAGACTCCTTGATGTTTCGAGGATGAGAGATTTGCAATATGGCCTCAATCCTCTTTGGATATATCTTTATACCCTCTTCTGAAATAATGTGCCCACGAATTTTATCTTCTTGGAGACCAAATAATGTCTTCTTAGGGTTTAAAGATATTCCAAACTTTCTGCATTTCTCGAAAACTTTTCTCAAATGTTCTAAGTGCTCTTCATCTGTTTTTGAAAACACAGTGACATCATCAAGGTATATAATGATGAAGAAACCCAGTTCTTCCAAGAATGCTATGTCCATGGCTCTTTGAAAAGTTGCTCCAGCATTCATTAGAGCAAAAGGCATATTCACATACATGAGAGTGCCCCATGGTGTAGTAGAAAGGTTATCCTTTAATTGATCGGCGGGGTGAACTAAGATCTGGGTCTGTCTACTGAATAGCCATAAAGCAACGAAATCCTCTTAGAAGCCCCACCACCCTTTGTAAAAATGTGATCCACTGGTAAAGGGTAGTTGTCTTTTAACGAAGCTTTGTTTAAATCTCTAAAGTCTATACAAAGCCTGATTTATCTAGTCTTCTTCCTAACAGATACCAGATTAGATACCCACTTAGAATATCTAATAGGGAAAATAATGTGACCTCTTTATTCATAATCTCCATTGAACCAATGGCAAGCTGAATGAGGTTTATTCGGCGCAGTCTGTTTGAATGGTTTTTGGTTTTCTTTAAGAGGGATTTTGTGTTGTATTATTTCAGTGTCATAGGATTTGAGATCTTCGTAACTCCAAGCAAAAACATTAGAAAATTCTTTGAACAACTCTAAGTATTTGAGTTTAATGTGAGCTGGCAAAGTTTTGGACAGCTTGATCATTCTCGGTTTTTCCTCACTGCCTATATTGCACTCCTCTATTTCAGTTTCTACAGGTTCCAGTTTTGGTTTATTGGCCACATCGTTAAAATTGAACAACTCCTCTAAAGGCGTTAGACCACTTGGCAGATTTTCATCTTTAGAATGCAGAGTTTGTAATTCTTCCGTTTCTAACTTTGCACTTAATTCTGTTTTGCTCCCAAGTTCGCTAGACAATAGGTTAATATTGGCAGGTTGAGGAGACGATTCTTCTTCACCAAGAAAGTTTTCTTCGCTGCAGTCTGTATCATAATCTGAATCTGAACTGTGAAGTTCGAATTCATTTCTGAATTGCATGAAGTCTTCTATTTGTTTGTCATTGTCAAACACTTGCCAATATTTTTTGTTATCAGGCACTGCTGGTCTAAATTTTATCGGAGTTGTGTTGTCTCCAGTCTCATATGGCATTAGACATGTCCTGGCTGCAAAAGCTAAATTGTGGGCCGCAATGTTTCTTTTCCTTGGGATGAAACTCAGGTTGGCCTCCTCAAATGTTTTCAAAAGGTCCATGACATCATTTCGATAGGCTCTAAGTCTGGGATGATTTGCATTATACTCCCCATTGACTTGCCTAATTATTAACTCAAAATCCCCATACACGTTAATTCTTCTGGCTCCTAACTTCTTCAAGAGATGCAAGCCTAAGAGGATTCATACTCTGCTATGTTGTTGGAACCTTTGAAATTTTAATTTGCATGAGATGCATTCTGTGTGGTTGTTTTCAGTGTTAATGATCCAAACCCCTGCACCAGCATTATTTCTAGTGCATGACCCATCAAAAAACATACTCCATAAAGGGTTGTCTTCGGTTTCGTCTGTTTGGCGATTGTCCTTTTTAACTATGGTGCCGTCTGACTGTTCATGATTAGCAGCACCCAATTGAATTTGTTTGGACTCCTCAAATTCTTCAATAGATTGAGGGATGATGCCAGAAATGTTAGGGGTATTTTGTGGGTTGTTAAGTCCTAAAAACAATGGACTCATAACCGGTAAACCAAGACCTATGCTTTGTTTACTAATGTTTTCACATGTGGCAAACTGTTTGGACACTTCTGCATTATTATATTCTTCTTCCCTGTCGGCCTTTAATTCTGTTAAAGTGACTTGCTCACTAGGAGTTTCAATGTTAAACATGATAAAAGAATCAAGGCCTGTATTGACAAAATATATAGGAGAGTTTCGTGGTCTGTCTTAACTTGTAACCGTGTATTGCATATGAGACTCCCTGTAAAGTCTTCTGGTCTGATTGAAAACCGGGATGGTCGCATATGTCATGTCCATCTGCATAGTCCCCTGTAACTTGGCTCCCCAGGATCTTGATAATAACATTCCATACTTTGGGGGAACATCAGCCACGACAATGTCCATGAGTAAACATTTGGGCAGGTCAGGTGGAGGTTGCTCTGAGAGGTCTTTGATAAATCCTAGACATTTTATATTTGAGTCAAAGGGTATAGAGTCTTTGTATGACAATGTTTTCTAAGCCAAAATCTCCAACGCTTTAGGCATTAAATTATGGGCTTAGAATCATGCATAGCATTGTGTAGAATTTTGTCATGGATGTTCAAACTCACATAAAAGGGAGGAATTGGTCCCTCTTGAAACTTCCCTTCAATCTTAGGGCCAAAAATCAACTTTGGTAGGTCGTCACTAAGATTAACTGTATCTCCATTTTGCTCTATATTTAAAGCCTTCAAAATTTGGTTCCTATATACATGTTGGGCAGCTAACTCGGTTAATGGAACAGAGATTTTGATCTTTAAGATTTCTTGTTCCAGGCTGAAAGGGGTTTGATTCTTCGAAGCACTTGTTTCAACCTTATTAAATTGTCACTCTATATACATTCTGCCTTAGCTTGTAATTTGTTTTACTTGACTTGACTATTGTAGAAGGAGTACTGATGAAGTGTTAGTACTACGTCTTCACTCTGTTTTTCAGAATTTTGAGTGTTTTTCTCCTTATCCTTATTAGAATTAACAACCACTGTTTTATCTTTTTGTTTGGTTGTTTTGGGTTTAGCTGCGGTGCTGCTTTGAGAGGATTTGTCAGAGGTTTTGGTGTTGGGGGCTTGTTGACTGGTCTTGCTTCTAAGGTCATATTCTCTTTGAGGTTCTATGACGACATTTTCCATGTCGTGATAATAATTTTCATTATCATCTTTGTTGTCGTCGTAAGGTGTGTAAAGACCTTGTTTATTATCATAATGAACCTCAAAGTCATCATCCTCTTCCCTAAACATGTTGATATCCTCTTCCTCTGTTATGTCTTATGTTTCTTCAACTTCACTTACATAGTTTTGATGAAAGGGAGGGGTGATCTGTTGATCATCTTCCCTGGGTCTGTTTGGAGGTTGGTTCCTTCTAACATTCTGATTCTGGTTCCTATTTTGAGGAGCAGTTTGATTTTGATTTCCTTGTGCTCTCTTAATTATGCTCATCTCTTTCATCATTTCTTCCATCATTCTCTCCATTTTTGAGTTGGAAGTAGAAGGGGTGGATTCCTCCCTAAAAGATACTCTCTTTTCGCTCTTCATTCTTGTTCTTTTCTCCATCAAGTTCACTTCCACAGAAAAAGCACCTCTTTGCATATCTTCAAGGGTTGCAAAAACTCTTTCTCTGAGTGAATATGTCATGTCTGGATCAAACCGTTCAGGAAATTTGTTTAAAGCTGAGCCCTGGGGAGGTTTTATTTCAGGGGAAAGTGTTGCTCACACGGTACATTGATATTCTGACAAGCTTTTTTGCCCTGCACAGGTTCCTAGGGGTGCTTATGTTGACTGAGGACTTGGAGAGGATTCTTTCTTACTTCATTTGTTTAAGAATGTTTGATGGAAAGCTTGGAGATCGTTAATACTATGGAGGTTAAACCTTTAAACCATTTTCTCGCTTCTCCCCCCAAACTTTGAGCAAATAGTCTAAGTTTGACAGAATCATCATCAATTTCATTTCTGTCAAAGTATTCATTCATTTTGTCCACATGTTGAGATGTTGTTATAGTATTGCTAGCATCATACATATAATGGAATTTTGGACTGATAGTCCTGTGGAAGATTGGATAATGGTACAGGAAGGACCAAGGGAGCATACCATGTTGCCATGGTAGGAGGTGGAGGTGGATTTACAGAAGGGAAAGTGGGCTGAGGTGAAGTGGTTTGAACAGTGGATGTAGGGTGAGTAGAAGTGGATGGACCAGGAGTAGACTGTTGAGATGATCTTGGATGAGAGACACCTAAATTATGAAGGAAATGTAAATCAGGAGGTGTTGTTTCCCTGCTACCAGGATGTTCATTTGTTTCAGGAGATGAAAGTGAAGATTCAGAGTCTAAATGGGTTATATCATCAAATGACCTAGTCCTAAATGGGTTCACTAAGTCAGCTTGTGGTTGTTGCAGAGCTGAAAGATTTTCAGGGACTGAATTATCTCTCAAGGGTGATCTAAAAACAATTAATAATTTAACCTTAGGAGACTTCCAAAGGATACTTTCTGGATTATCAACTATCTCAAGCGGATTAGGGTCTGGGTGGGCTCTAGTGTGAATCTTTTTAGAAGCCACTATGCTATGTTGTTTAGACCTAAAACAAGAAAAGTTCAACCAGATATGACAATCTTGGAGAGGTTAACCAATCTATTTTTACAATTTCAAATCCCACAGTCCTCTAACTGAGTTTGAATGATTTTATAACGATAAGGGTTCTCCCAGCGGATTCTTAAGGTCTGCTAGGATTGTGGAGTCGCCAAGTGGAAATTTTTAGCTCCTTTCAGAGGTAAAAGGTCTTATGGTCCACCACCATGTTTATTTAATCCCAATCTGAAATATTTTTAGGTTTTTCTAAGTCATTTTTTAGTTTTGTGGTTGTTAAGAATATCCTAACTTTGTTTCAAAACTTAGCTAAGGTTGCAAGACAAAGGCAGTCTACTCTTATGGCTAAGTCAGCTGATTTTTCAAGGTTAGATGAAGTCTTAAGAGAAAGCTAGGGTTTACCTAGCTTGTCACTGATTCAAACAAGTTCCATCATGATTACCTATAATAGGCAGTGCTTGAAAAGGATACTTTTTACTCTTGTTAATAAAGCAAATGCTCTATGAACCAAATCTCTGACGTCGTATGATTATCTTTAAATGAAAATGATTCTGGGTTCGATGATTCCCCAGCGGAGTCGCCAGAAATGTTAGGTTCTGGTGGCTCAGCTGCAAAATAGAACAATTGTCATGGAACCAGAGATTCTGGGTTAAAGTATCCCCAGTGGAGTCACCAGAAATGTTAGGTTCTGGTGGCTCAGCTGCAAAATAGAAAAATTGTCATGGAACCAGAGATTCTGGGTTAAAGTATCCCAAGCGGAGTCGCCAGAAATGTTAGGTTCTGGTGGCTCAGCTACAGAATAGAAAAATTGTCATGGAACCAGAGATTCTGGGTTAAAGTATCCCCAACGGAGTCGCCAGAAATGTTAGGTTCTGGTGGCTCAGCTACAGAATAGAAAAATTGTCATGGAACCAGAGATTCTGGGTTAAAGTATCCCCAACGGAGTCGCCAGAAATGTTAGGTCTCTGTAATTTATTAGCAAGATTGGGAGAGTCCAATCACAGATTTAACATCATTTCAACCAAACTTTGGGATTCTAGGATCTAGCCCTCCTGAATCTGGAGAGGGATCTCTCCAATATGTGCAAAGATGGATATTGTCTTTGAAAAGCTTAAGGTAATGATATTAGGCTAGTTATGAAGGCCAAGGGTTTTGTTTTGTTTTGGATGGTTGAGCATGAAATTTTACTTGAGGGGAAAGTCCTAAGTGCAAAAAAGTTTCAAAAGTGAGAAGTTGCAAGCAAATAGAACAGTTTTGGCAGATAGATAGATATAACGCTGGTTTTTAGTCCATTAGGCTATGGAGTCATATCTGGGCTTTAATTGAACAACAACATCAAGTGTGATCCAAGGGGCAAGTCATCTATACCACAAGATTATTGAGATTAAAATGATGAAATGGAAACATTAAAATGTTGGAGGGGTGGAAATTGATAATAATTTCTCAGAGGATTTATAGTCAGTCCAAACAAGAAAATCCTCTTAAGTAACTATTTTAAAACCAACCAAGGACAGGGCTAACCATAGACTTCTTGGGCAAGTTCTTATTAAAGAAGCTTAATTGAAAAATAATCCAGTAATCCACATAATTACCTTCAGAAAGTATGAAAACACATAAGGAAAACAGAGTGTAACTTAAGATCAGATAAAGTACTTTTAAACCTAGTCTGCTTTCAGTCAACACCAAGGGAAACTTTCAGAATCTGCCTTTGGAGAAAAGAATCTAGGAATCAGGGCAAACCATATCTTCTCTAGTCTAACTTTAATAGCAAATAATTGAAATAACATTCGAGAACAATGTTTGAGCAAATAGAAGGACGAGGGAACGCCAACATTCCTAACTGTTTAAACTGTATTGAATCATTCTTAAATAAACAAATCTGAAGAAAAAATTAAGATAAATATTTCTCAGCCAGAGAAGGTTACTGCTATACAGAAAATCCTAACCCTGTTTAAATTGTTCTTTACAGAGGGAAAATGAACAATATGGCATACATAGAAGGAAAACGATTAACAAAGAAAGAAGCACTTCACCAGTGATAAAGACCAGGATCCCAAGAAACAACTTTTATATTGATGTCAAACCAGTTACAATCTTCAAGTCCAATGTTTCAGTTCAGCAATCATCTTCACTATTCAACCTAACTACTCTAGCAAAAACAGAGCTTCAAGGGCCAGTGAACACTATGTACAAATAGAAGTCTCGAGCTCAAGTGTATTTCAAAGTTCTGCAACCAACAATTTCTCATCTTCTTCTGAGGTATTTATAGAAGAATGAGGAGGTGATCTGAGAAAAGATCTCTCAAGATAATTAATACAGGTTCAAGACTTCTCGGCCCCTTGAGGGGCTCGATGAAGAAGTTCACAGGTGGAACACTGTATTAACTGTTTACAATAAATATCAAAGCTCGGTGGGAGCTTTATTTTGACTTTGGGGCTCTGTGTAATGTGGGGAGTAACTCCTTGGCTGCGCTGGAGGTAGATATTTCCTGAATCAATAACTTCAGCCTCTGTTTGAAAGGCTTGAGGCAACAGGTGGCTCGGTGGTAGCTGAGGAATCAATTTGCCTCAGATGTGGCGGTGGAGGCTTTCTGTCTGATAAAACACTTTAGGTTTTTCCTTTAAACTGTGTTTTAGATTGGGGATTAGGCTTTTGATAACGGTCTTAGCCGTAATCCCCATAAAAACCGTCTTCAATCTTCATCTGCTGTGTTCTGTCTTCAAACTGATACTCTTTAACTGTTTTTCAATTAAAAGAGTGTCTTGTCGATGTGCAGGCCGCACTAGGATTTTTAAAGGCATCAATGCCCATGAAGCATTGAGAAAACAATGGAGCGAAACCCCGCAGATGGTTCTCTTTAACAGCTCGAAGGCGCAGGAAACGTCTTTCCCAACCCTCGGCTTTCTTTCATTATACAATGGAAAACCATTAAAATTCCCGCAAAACACAAAAATAGTTAAGAAATCCTGCGGAAGTAGGTTTAAACTGCTTCAGATGGCGGGGGAGGAGCGTATCCGTCGGATGAAGGCAACCAACGATGGAGATCTGCATAGAAAGGCAAAAAGGATAGCGGGAGAAGAATAAGGAGGAGTAGTTTTGGACCGTCCGATCTGGACACGTGGACGGTCCAGATCTAATCGGAGGGTCTTAATCGGGGGTAGCGAGAAAATGTGCCGATTTGAAACATGCGATGCGATTTAGCGCAGACCGTCGATCTGAGATTCAGATCAATGGTGGGAAATGAATCGGGGTAGTCGCAATCAGAGGGATGATGGAAAGAGTGCGATTTAAACAAAAAACTCCAATGCGATTGCGCAATCGGGAGGGGAGAGGCGATTAAGCGATAGCCGTTGGATCCGAGGATTAGATCAACGGCGGGGAGCGAATCGGAGGAACAGCAATCGGGGGAAAAAATAAATGCATGCGATGGAAAACTCCGATGCGATTAAGCGCTGGCCGTTTGATCGGCTTACGATCAACGGTGGAGATTAGTTTTTAGAACGAACCGGCAGAAACCCTGATAATATATCAAAACCCCAAGTTTTTAATATAAACGAAGGTTTAATGGATCAGGGCGGAAATAAAATATATACAAAGGATAGGCGCCCGCCTGCGGGGCCTTCGGATATATGAAAATTGATGGGCCCAGGGCTTTATATATAATAAGGGCCTAATCGCAATCGGAACTGCGGGCCTGGTCTTTTCGATCAACCCATTGAAATTTCCCCGATTACGATTGCGCGATCGGTCTTTTTGATCTAACCATTTTATTTTTAACATGTGACTTTGGCTCATTAAATCAAAACTTTAGAAAAGAGGGTTTTTGTAATTTACAAAGGAAAAATGGGTCGGAAATGAAATGTTCACAAGGTTTAAGCGCTGAGGGCGGGCTCAGGGTTATATGAAAATAATGTGATCGGGGGTCTTAAGCAGCAAGGCTAATCGCAATCGGAACTTTGGAGTATGGGAAAGACTTGCGTCTTTGATTCTTTCCGATGCGATTAGCACCTTAACGTATTAGCAAGTGGTTCCAGACCCAAAGCGTATGGTGGGGAAGTGGTTTAGGGCTTAGCCCAAGGGGCTTAGGTCCATAGCAATGAAACTTTGTTTTTTATGAAAAATTTCAAGGTTTTAAATGGATTTGGGGGTTTCAGCACAACTCAAAAAAAGAAGTTTTAAACCATGTCAGGGGGATTTTCATGAATGGAAGGAGAAACTTATGAAAAGTAGGGAAATAACATGGAGAAAAAGGGGGAGTAAATGAAGGTTAGTTATGAGTGGGAGAAAGGGGAAAAATGATGGTTTCTTCAGCAGTTTCTTACAGGAAATCAGCAGAATTAATAGGGAAAGTGATGAAGATTTTGGACAGAGGCATGAGGCCTACAAGGAGTCTTCAAGAGCCAACAATTTTTAGTGATAAAATTTGTTCCTTGGAGGCTCAAAAAAGATCTTAGCCACCTTTTTGGTATAACAAAATATTATAGGTGGCTATCAACGCAGACCTCCAAAAAAGTCCATGGAGACACTCTCCCATGGCCTTGATGGTACTGGTAGTGGCGTGTACAACCAAAGCTTCCTATTGCTAGGCTTTCTTGTAAGCACACATAGAACATCCTCTTATAAAATGTGACACACTATATATCATGTGAGGCCAATAACAATACCTTTGTAGATGTGCCACTGTTTTTCTTACCCCAAAGTGACTAGCAATAAGAGACAAATGAACCTCTCTCATGATACTAAGTCTCTCTCCTTGTGGTATACACAGCTATCCGAAATGAAACAGCAAATTGTTATGCAAGTGATAATAATTTTCCTCAACTTTATTCTCTTCACTCAAACTAGCATACACATCTTTAAAAACAACATCAGATGCATACTATTCTATGTAACTCTCATGTACAATAGAATCATTTTTAAGCAAAGTAGAAGCACTTATAATTGGTCTTGAAAGCTTATTAGCCACTTTATTGAAAATAACTTTCTTGTACCTTATAGCCAAGTGAAACTGTTGAAGAAATCCCATCCACCTGATATGTCATGATTGTTGCAATTTTTTTTGCAACTCCCAGTACTGTAGCAGTTTGTGATCGGCATGAATAATCATATCTTTACCCATCAAGTAGTGTTTCCACTTCTTGATGCTTTGTACCAATGCATACAAATCTTTTTCATATGTTGGATAATTGATTCCAGCACCATTAAATGTTTCAGAATGAAAAGTGATAGGTGTACCATGCTACAAAAGTACTGCGCCCATGGCATAATCACTAGCATCGGTATGTATCTGAAATGGATGTCTAAAATCTGGTAATGCAAGGACCGGAGCTGAACTGATCTTGTCTTTTAATGCTTCAAAAGCTTGTTTTTTTTTGCCTCCCCATTGGAATCCTTTCTTCACACTTGTCACTGCATGCATAGGAGCTGCTATGGCAGAAAAGTTAGCAATAAACTTTCTCCAATACTCAGCTGTCCCTAAGAAACGTCTTACCTCGATTACTGATTTGGGAGTGGGCCGATTCACAAAGGCTTCCAATTTATAAGGATCAATTATCAATGCACCTCCTCCTACAATTTGTTCCAAATAAACTGGAGAAGTCTTTCCAAATTCGCACTTAGACATCTTAAGGAATAATTACTCTTTCTTCAAAACATCAAGTACCCTCTTTACATGAAATTCATGCTCTTCTCTTGTTTTTCTGAAAAAGAGTATATCATCTAAATACAAAATCACGAAGTCATCAAGAAATAGATGCAAAAAATAATCCATAACAGGCATGAAAGTCTCTGGTGCATTACACAAACCCAACGGCATATCCAACCACTCAAAGAGTCCTTGTCTGGTTTTGAATGCAGTCTTCCATATATAAATTTATGCAATTCTTACTTGATGGTATCCACTTCGTTAATCTAACTTAGTGAAATAATTTTGTTCTTTTAGTTGATTTAAGAAATCATCTATCCTTGGGAGTGGGTATCGATTATTTAGCGTTATCTTGTTCAAAGCTATGAAGTCGACACACATGCTCCAAGTACCATCTTTCTTCGGAATCAAGACTATGGGTGAATCGCATGGTGAATTCCTTGGCCTTATCATTCCCTTGTCCAACAAGTACCTGATTTTCCTTTTTGTTTCAGCATTATCCATTATCGACATGCGATACATGCCGATGTTTGGAATAGGACAATCTTGTTGAAACTGAATCTCATGTTGAATCTCCCTTTTAGGAGGAAAACATGTTGGCTCCTGAAACATCTCATGATGTGCATCAACTACATCATATAAATATGATTTCAACTTAATATCACAATCATCAAATGACTCATGATTAACATTATCTTTAGGCCTAATCATTAGAAGAACAAAATTCTTACTTGAATTCACCAAACTTTTTACCTGTCTAGCATTTACTATTGCAATATTTGTCTTCTTGCAATGTGCTCTAACAATGTACTCCTTGCCATATTTTAATAAATGGTATTTGTTCTCATCGCGATGGATGATAGCTTTCCTATCATACAAGTAAGGATTGCCCAACACAGCACCTGTAATATCAAGCGGAACCACATCTAATTCAACTGTGTCAACAAAATGTGCAGTTATTGCAAAACACAATATGCACTTCTTTGAAACCTGTAAAGTTGCATTCTTACAAATCCACCTAGGTGGATATGGTTTTGGATGTGGAATGGTCTCACAATTAAATTTCTTGACCAATTCTTCAGAGATTAAATTCGTTAGCCACTGTCAAACAATGTATCAATCTTGGTATGTTTGGATATGACCCTCACATGAAACAGTTCAATTCTCTCTTCTTCATTTGGAGCTTCTATGTCACAGTTTGAAGTACTAGTACTGGGTTTTGTTTCAATCTATTTCCCCTTCATGTTCTTCAATCCCATGGCTGTAATTTTAGTTTCATCACCTGAATCCTCTCCTAAGTCATGTTGAGTCATAGCTGCAGTTTTATGCTTCCCTTCGTTATTGTTAAATTTGGGTCTCTTTTCAGGATGTAGTTTCCAACAATTTTTCTCTTCATGGCCTTCTCTTGAGCAATGTTTAAAAACCAATTTATCTCCCTCTTTCTTGACAGATGCATTCTTTTTCCTTTTCTTTTTGAGGTCTTCTCTTTTTTTTTCCCCTTAAAAGGTTTGTTTCTACCATCTTCAAAAGTATTTTTCCCTCTAGCTTCTAGATGTGTGTCTTGAACACATACCTCATCTAGGATTATAGTATTAAACCTAAGGATGGTATTTTTAAGGTAGCTATGTAAGACCTCTATTTACTTGAGCAAAGTATCTTGACTCTGCAAATCTACCCCTAATAATAGAGCTCTTATCCTAAATTCTTGGATGTAGTCTTGTACATTTTGTCCTTTCAATTGTCTAAAATTTTTCCAGTTCATTATGGCTTTCTACATGTGAGCTAATGGATAAAATTATTTTTTTTATTGCAGTATTGAAATTAGTCCATGATAGAATAATCTTACCATGCTTTTTGATCTCCTCCTTTGTTTTGGCTTCCCACCAAACAAGAGCTACACCTTCCTGTAGGTTTAACCCTATACAGAAATTATCTGCAAATGAATCTTAAAAATAGAAAATAAACAATAGCGAGAGCATAAAACATAAAATAGATAAACACAAATATTTTCCCCTGGATCCCAAATCGGGACGACCAGCTTGATTTTTCATTACATTCCTTTTAGTGTTACAAAAAATATATATACATGCTGAAGCATACATAAACCCCAATCCATTAACCCTGGATTTGAACATAACTGTAGTTCTTGTGACCGGATCCACAAAATACGAGGGGTCAAAAACCATCATGCCCCAAAACCATGTGCAAACCCATGCAAAAAACCATGGGTGGGTCTGCCCATCGGAGAATAAGGACCAAATGTTTTTTCCTAGGGTGCTGCCCCGGACCTCGACAGGGGGGGCTTCCACCCCCCTTGCAACGCCCGGCGCAACGTACACGGGGTGCCTTCACCCCCCTTGTGACCCCCTTGCACATGACTAGTAATGGAAAGAATATAACATATACCCAACATACTCCCACTTGTTGTTTTCTTTCTGCAAGGGGCCACAGGAGAGCTAAGTCATTAGCCTAGATTTGCAACACACATTGTTTCTCTACACCAAGAGAACTTTTGAGTGCTCACAGACTTCGTCAATGCATCTGCAACATTCTTCAATGTGTCCACCTTTACCAGCAACACACTTTTAGCCTCAACCATATCTCTCACAAAGTGATATAGAACATCAATGTGCTTTGTCTTTAATGATAAGCAGGGTTCTTAGCCAATAAAATTGCACTTTGGCTATCACAATCTATCCTTATAGCTTGCTGCACTAACCCCATACTTGAACACAATATATACAACGAAACAACTTCTTTGCTTGCATTAGTGGCTGATATGTATTATGCCTCTGTAGTTGAAAGAACCACTACATACTATCTTTTACTCATCCAACTGACTGCACCTCCAAATAGGCCAAACACATACCCACTTGTAGATCTTCTTTGGTCCAGATCTCTAGCCCAGTCTGCATCAACAAAACCATTAATGTCCAACACTTTTTCCAATCCTGGTCTTCCTTGGTAGCACAAGACATAATCACTAGTGCCACGCAAATATCTAAAAACCTGCTTCACTGCTATCTAATGCTCCTTCCCCGGGTTTGACATAAAACTGCTCAATACTCCCACTGCATGTGCAATGTCTAGTCTAGTACAGACCATTACATACATCAGGCTACCCACTGCACTTGCATAAGGAACACGGGTCATATCCTCCTCTTCTTCTTGTGTCTCGGGACACTATTCAGTAGACAGCTTTACACCTAAAGGAATCGGAACATTCACCGGTTTACTATCCAACATATTGAACCTCTGCAATATAGTATCGACATAATACCTCTGGTTTAACCAGAGCTTCCTCTTTGCCTGATCTCTCTTAATTTCCATGCCCAAAATATTGTTTGTAGCACCAAGATCCTTCATGTCAAATTTGGAGAACAGTCGGGTCTTCAAATCTTGGATAACTTCTTTGTCATTTCCAATCAACAACATATCATCCACATACAAGACCATATAAGTAACATGGTCACCAATTAATTTAAATTAAACACAGTGATCCTCCTTGCTTCTGGTGAAGCCAAGTCCTTGTATATAGGTATCAAATTTATGATACGACATCCTTGGTGATTGTTTTAACCCATACATAGACTTCTTTAACCTGCATACCAGTTCTTTCTTTCCCTTTACCATAAAGCCTCCAGGTTGTTTCATGTAGATCTCCTATTCTAGATCCTTGTGAAGAAATGTTGTCTTCACATCCATATGTTCTACCTCGAAATCAAATGTAGCAGCAACAAATAAAAGTAATCTAATAGAAGTAACTTTGGCAACAGGAGAAAATGTAATATCCCAAAATGGGAATGCAGCAATACATGAACACAAATCTAGAATATCAATGGAAAATAACTCATAAAATGTGTATAAAACACATATCCATCAATTACATGTATAACAGCAAGAAATCAGATCCATTATATCAGCCAAAAGTGGGGAAAAGCACCAATTTATGCCCTAAAAACGTTATTTTCATAAATTTGCGTTATAATAAGGGAAAATAACACTGGGATCCCTTAGAATATGTAATTTTGGACTCACACCCAGAAATTTTTCGAAAACAAATCACTTTTTCTTATCTAAACAGATCTCTCGGTCCTGGTATGGCTTAAAAACACTGAAATCCCATGACTTGACTAAACACAAGTTTTCTGAAGCATGCACAACGTCTTTTAAAGAGGGGCTCTGATAAAATATTATGAAAACATCATATCTGTATTTTTATTTCTTAGAACATGAAGCAAAATGGAGATCTAGCTCCTTTTACACATCAGAAAGATAACCCGACAAGGGTTTCATGAAAACACAAGTACAAGATGCATAGATATGTAGATATGGATCTGAAATAACATAGTATCCTGAAGCAGTGTGTATAAATAGCTGGAGAATACAAAAATGAAGGAGGATCTTTCTTACAAGTCTTTCCAGGAGAAGGGTTGACCCTTTCCCTAAGGAACTAGATCAAAAGCAAGGTGTTTGACCCTCTCACTGCAACACTGCAAAGAATGACGTAGTTCCTACAAGGGAATGCCCTATAAGAGATGTAAAATACATTGGCCACATGCCAAGATCTAAAAAACAACTCAAAATCCTCCTTACTGGTCTCTCGAAGGAAGGAAGGCTTCCTCCTCTGAAACACAAGCTCCAGAAGTGGTGTTGTGAACCCTCACTGAAACACCCTACAACACAACATTATAATTCTGTAGAAATAACACTGTAGCTGAAGGAGGATGCTTGGGTTCAATCTTGTATGTGAGGTGAATCAGTACAAGCTCCTTCAAGAGGCCTCTGAAGAAAGGAGAAGGATTCTTAAACAGGAGATCCTTGTGCTAAGCAGCACAACAACTCTGCTAAACAACAAGAGAATGTAGAATAGTCTAAGAAAAAAAATCAAATATCATTCATAATATGTCTTGCTATGGCTGCCTTGCCTTCCTTTTATCCATGTGTGAGCCTTCTTGCCTTGGGTCCCACTCAATTAGGGTTTCTTCCACGAAGGACTCTTCCTCCCACTATCTCTGTGTTGTCTCACAAGACGCTCTCCACCTCCTATCCCAGCATTGTTGACTTGGTGAAACTAGATCTTGTCCACCTGCAAAAGTTCCTGTTCACACATGAAGGTGTGAAATCCAGCCTTTATGTTTGTCCCTTTTCACATTATGAGGTATTTTATTTATATTTTTATTATGCATGTGCTTCCTTGCCCATTTATTCATCTCCTAAGTGAAATCAGCAAAATTTAATATTCTAATTTGTTGCACGCAAAATTTGGAATATTACAGTCCTCCCCTCCCAAATTTTGCTTGTCCTCAAGAAACTGCAAGGATAGAACTGAAGATTCTCCCTTCCTCTTACTGTAGCATCCACATATGATGTACTCCTCCAAGGAATGAGATGTTGTATCATCAATGAATCTCCAAATTGCCCCTCCCAAGCATGCAAGCTAGCCAAATGGCTATCATCATGAATAAATAAAGTACTCAAGGAGGCAATAAGTTGCTGTCTAGAGGTCCTCTCAAGGCATGGAGTCTGAAATACATTTGGAAACATCCTTCCCCTGTGGATCCTCCATCCCCAAGCAATCACCCATACAAAATGAGTCACCTCCCAACATGGAAACTCTTGAAAATGCTCCTCCACCTTGAGCTCATGAAATGTAGGTGGGCTGAAAATATGAACATGGTAGACATAGGAGCCTACCCCATGCTATCCTCCTCTTCAATTATGATAAGTGTAGAGCATATGTTGATCCTAGGCTACACAATAATTACCCTAAAGTGGCAAGATGAAGACTAGATCTCCAAAGATCTCCTCTCCAACGCTGTGAATCCAGCTGGCCCAAATCAACCCACATGTGATGGATAGGAAATCATCACCATATGGCATCCCATCAATCATATGGACCACCTCAATGAAAATAAACAAGTGTTTGGCTGTGGTGGCCATATCTCCTCTTATGCTCCCATTAGAACATGCAATGAAAAAAGTGTGGGAATCCTCTTCCCCAAAGGACACATCCAACTCATGTGTCTTTCTCCCAATCATGCTTCCAATAAAAATAAGATTGATATCAGCAAATTAAATCATGATCAACATCAAAATGAGGAAAATGTGGAAGGTTTCATTTGGTGCAAGAAGGTACCAACATATTTCCCAATAGTGATAGCACAGTTTTCCAAACTGCTGCTTCAGAAAATTACATGGCATGTGTTTTTTGTTACATGGATAATTATGTATGTCATGACATATACTAATAAATAGAAAATTTCTGGGTACATCAACTTAACATACATGAAAGAAAACACTTGCCCAAGGCCATATAAGAGATGGTTGTCTCCATCATACAATTTGGCCCAATGTTGACCATGGAGCTCAATGAAAAGCTTGCCCTCATGTGTTGAGAGTAAGATGATGCATATGTATATGAATAATTCCTCCATATTGGTATGAAACACTCCTATGAAGAGGAATAAACCATGTGCTTCATGAAGATCACTCTTCTCATGCTTGGAAATCCAAGTTAAGAAGACCATATCAATGTAATAGATGTTTCCATCCACTACTTCATCATTCTCACTTCCTCCTTGTCCACCAAGTGAAACAAGTGTGAAGTGATCCTGGGGATACTTCATCAATAACCCCAAGCTCCCAAGTGACAGCGTTGTTGGCCCATGCAAATAAGCTCCTACCAACTCATAGCTCCATTCTTTGACATGCTCCTTGTCAAAGACATCTCCCATAATGCTCCTACACATAAGAAGTTCCTCCCAAAGTTGAAGTACCTCTTGATCATCTAAGGCCAAGGATTAGCCCCTTTGCACCATGATAGTGCCATCTCATACTCCTGAAACATCATGCAAAGTGTGAGAGAAAATCTACCCTTGCTCTCCCAAGAACAACAAAAGAAACAAACTTTTTTGTTTCCTCCCCATACCTCCATCATAAAAATCATGAGGTGAAAACATGGTGATTGATATGAAGAATGTCATATCAACACAATGTGTCCATACTCGTTGCTGCCCAATGATGCAAGTATCCTACCACATACCCTTAGGAAAAGGATAATGGCCAAAATATTTCAAGAGTAGCCAATGCAACCAAGCCTCCTACTACCTAGTATCATAAATTTGCAAGTAGCTTTCCAACTTCTTTCTCTCCATCCACACCCATCCATCCACATGTAGGTGCCTCCCACCATGTTCTTCCTTAGCATTCTCCCAAGGAATACTACATCCTCCCAAATCAGATTTCTTCCCTTGCATTTCATGGGATGTGTTAGCCATCTATAAATTCTGTTATACCTCATGATGGCTAAATAGGTTCTGTTATCCATCGGTAAATTTTGTTTCAGCAAATGATGGCTAAAACAAGTCTTTAGTCTACAAGAAACAAGCTTCGTGAGAAAACTTGTGACTTCTTATAGCCTCTTTGTGTCCCTTGTCCAAAAATCCCATTTCCCTGATTTTTCCACTTCCAAAATCCACTAAGAAATCCTGCTGATATCAAAAGAGACTGTTATTTTAGGCTATTTTTCCATCATTTTCTAAAAACCCATTTCATTAATTTTTTCCCTTTCATTTATCCTCCATTTCCTTAGAAACGTCCATGTTTTACCATCCATTTCATTAAAAAAACCTTTTAAAAAACTATGAAATCTCTTTTTTGGTTCAAGACCTTTCTCTTTCACCCTATCGGAACTTAGAAAAATCTTAAAAAACCCCAAAAAATGCATTAGAACATTTTCTGCCCTTTTATAGGTCTTAAGCCACTTTTGGTTTAGCCCCTGGCTCCTTTTTCCGTCATATACCCAAACCCCATGACCAGAGCGCTAAGCTCATCAGCATCGACCTTTTCTATTTCCCCACAACCTTTTTCCTCTGTAAAAAGTTTTCCGTCGATGCAATGTTAAAATCCCCCAGTGCTTAATCTGCTGCTTCATATAACTGACACACATGACCTTATGCAAGCATTCATCGCAACCTTTTTTCCTTTGAAAAGATTCTTTTTACCAATGCGAAGGCCCCAATCAAAATCATCGCATATAAGCAAAATCAATTTTCATATGCCCCAGACCCTTGTCCCGCCGATATGCGATAAGTCCTTTCTGGCTTATACCCCAGCCCCTTTTTCGTCATATGGCCATGCGTCCGTGACCGGGCACTAAGCGCTCATCACATCGCAATTTTTTTATCGCATCAGCACTGTTTTGTTTACATTACCTCGCTCCCCTTCCCTTGTCGATGTAATAAGCTTCTCCCTCCTCAGCCCCTGGTCACCTTATCTCATGATATGACCAAGCCCTAGCCCCAATTTCTTAAGCCCCCATCGCATCAACATTTCCTCTAAAACCTGCATCTTTCTTTGTAAAGATTCTCGCCCTGATGGCGATGCCCTGATTGAACTCTAGCCATTGATCTCAAATCTTGATCCGATGGTCTAGACCCTTTCCGAGCCCCCCACTTCCTTTCGGCCTCCACGCTACTATGATCCCCTGGATGAGATCATGACCGTTGATCTAGTTTTGATCCAATGGTCCTCTATTCATCACCCTTGCTCCTCTTATCAACCATTGGCCATCGCAAGTTCTAAAAAACCTTATCCCCAGACCCTCTGCTCCTCTGATCGCCAATCCGCAGAAGTGACCCCCGATCGTCCATCTCACAGATCCAACGGTCCACAAGATTTCCCGCCCCCATTTCTCCATAACTCTATAAAGCCCATTTTTAGTGCAAAAGGGCATTTTTTCCCGGGTAAACCATCAAAAGTGTATTGTTTCCCCTAGTTCATTACCACTTACTGCCTAAAGCCTTATGAAGCAGTGGACCCTGGTCTTCGTGCTAATCTCGGTTTTAAGCCCTTGTTTTCGTGGTTTTTACTATGGAAACTCCTCCACCTACATTTCATCTCTTCTGTATAAGCTCCTCCGCCCTCCGCCAGCCTCTATAAGTAGTTTATCCAATGCCACAAGATTTTATTTAATTGTTTGTTTATGTTGCAGGTTTTTAAAAGGCAGCTTAAGCATTGAAAATTCCTCCACATCTAGCTCAGTAGCAGAAAACCCCTGGGATGACGATCCTTGGGGCTTAAAGTGTAAAATGAGGTTTACAGGTTTATGGGTGTTTATCAATGCTATATTAAAACTGATAAAACACAAGAAAATATCATCGCGCCTAGATACCTGTTCATAAAAAAGAAGGGATATGCATAGAGACAAAGGATTAATAGCCAAAAGCACAGTTAAAACAAGGTATTAAAGGTTAATCCAGTCAGTAGAAAGGACAAAAGCCCGAAGATGATCAGAAAGAGACTTAAAGCATAAATTAAAAGATTAATAATAGTGATTAAAGAGTTAAAAAGACAGATCAGTCAAGAAAGCCTCCAAAATGCCACATCATTGAGCCTATTACTAGTCAGAATGCCACTTGCAAGCTGAATTCACCAAAAAAGAGTTCATATTAATTATACAGTCAGAGATATTTCTAAAAGACAACTCAGCATTAACTGCCAACCTACCAAAAACCCTTAAAGTTAACAAAAGTGACTGAAGTGAATGAAAATTAACGCAGAATTCAATTAACAGAGTAAAAAACTCAGAAAACTTCTCCATTTGGCCCTTCAAAGGCCAAGAAGCACTTACTTTGTATTAATTGAACACATAGACCCTTCTTACAATCCACCTCTTCATTCTTCTATAAATACTTCTGTAGAAAACAGTATAGAGGTTGGTCACTGGATATCTGTTGCATGTAAATAGCTTTTAGAATTTGTTGTATCTCTATTTGTAATTGAAGGCACATAGGCTGAGATGAGAAGTTTAAAGCTTAAGAGACCCACTAGACTTGAAGATTGTAACTGGTTTGAACATCAAATACAAATAGCTGATTTATGGGATCCTGGTCTATGTCAATGGTGATGTGTTTCTCATTATAAATGGTTATTTTCTTATTGTTTCCATTCTATCCAATTTTCTCTAATAAAGAACAACAAACATAGATTAGGATTTACTTCTGAAGTACCCTAAATCTCACTAATAAATATTATCCTTTATGTTTTCTTCTAAATGTGTTTTGAAGGTAATTCAATAGAGTATAACCAATGAAGTGTTGGTAAGCCCATGTTTCCTGAGTACAACTTGAGATATTGTCTTTGAGTGTTCTTGAAAATTCTGCTAATTAAAGATTGAGCTAGAGAAGTCTATGGTTAGCCCTGTCCTCTAGTTTCCTTCTCCAACAGTTGCTTTGAAAAGTTCCCTTAAGAGTAGGTTGACAGCAGGCTAGTTTAAAAGTACTTACCTGATCTTAGACTACTTTTTATGTTATCATGTTTTCCCTTTGAACATGCTGAAAGCAGGCTAAGTTAAAAGTCTGTACTTGATCTTAAGCTATTCTATGTTTTTAAATATTTTCTCTTGAAATTACATCAAAAGAAGGCTAGTTTTGAACTACTTACCTGATCTTAGATTACTTTTGTGTTTTCTCCTCAAGTGCATGCCAAATCCAGGCTAGTTTCAAAGTACTTACTAGATCTTAGGTTGTCCTTTGTTCCCCCATATTTTTTATTTCTCTCACTCCATTTCTTAGTGTTTCATTCCATAAAATCAACTCAAAGAGATCCTTTGACATAGATGACTTTCCCCATGGACCACTCTTGAAACTTGTTGTGCAATTAAATCCTCTTATGACTCCATAGCCCAATTGATTGATGCTCCTCCTTGCCTATCTTATCAGCTGAACCATTCTTTCATTTACTTACACCTACATCCTTCATATAGACTTCCTTCATCTTCACGTTATCCTACACAACCAAACAAAAACAAACAACCCTTGTTCTTCAAAACTAGCCTAAAATTATAATTTAAGCCTTAAATATCATATCTTTAAACACATACATAGAGAGATCCCTCTCTGAATCTAGGATGGCTAGGTCCTTAGATTCCAAATTGGTTTTGATGTAGGCTCTACAGCGTTTTTACTTTCCAATCTCGCAAACTACGGAGTCCCAACATACTGGCGACCATACTTGGGACTTCTGAGTAAAATCCTTAAAACAAAACACTCAGTATTCAATACAGAATGAATAGCTTTCTTCAAGCACAACCAAGCATATTGGTGATCATGATAGGACTTGTCTGAATCAGTGGAAATCTAAGTACTTCTTAGGATTCTAACAGACCCTTATGAAACCTTGGAGAAATCAGCTAGTAAGCCATAGAGTAAAATTTGTTTGTCTCATCACCGTAGCTAAGTGTTGAAACAAATTTAAGACACTCTCATAACCCATGGGACTATTAAAAACTCAAAAAACCCAAAAACATTTCAGATTGGTATTCAGATAAATTATTGATGGTGGACCATAAAACATTTTACCTTCCAAAGCTAAAAATTTCCACCTGGCGACTCCACAATTCTGAATTAACCTAAATACTCCACTGGGAGACGCCTTTCTATCATAACATCATACAAACTCAGTTAAGGAAACTTTGAAGATTAAGTTTACTTGTTAAAGGATCAGTTAGCCTACTAAAGATTGTCATAATTGGTTAGAATTTTCTTATTATTGGGTCTGAAAACACCACATAGTGGCTTCTAAAAGAATTCATACTAAAGCCTACCCTGACCCAAATCCTCCTGATATAGTTGATAGTCCATAAAGTATACTTGGGAAGTCTCCTAAGTCTAAAACTTCAACTGTTGTCAGGCTAGTCCATAGAGCTAATTATGTTCCTGAAAACCTTACAGCTCTACAAGATTCACAAGTCGACTTAAGAAACCCATTCAAAACTAGGTCACTTGATGATATAGATCAGATAGACTTTGAGCCTTCACCCTCACCCCAAGATAGAGGTGAACACACTGGTAGCAAAGAAACTACCCCCCGTGATTTCCATATCATTCATAATTTTGGTTTCTCTTATCCTAGATCTGCTCAACAGTCTCTTGCTAATCCATCCACTTCTATTCTCCATACACCCACTGTTCGAACCACTCCATTTCACCAACCCCATCCCATCTTACATCCTCCACATGTAAACCCCCCATTTTTCCCACAACCTCCTATCATGGCAACATGGTATGCCCCTCTAGTCCTTCCTTTACCTTTAGTCAATCTTCCAAGAAATCATTCCAAGAAAGGAGATTGATGATGAAACTATTAAACTCGGATTGTTTTCTCAAAGCTTAGGAGGGGAAACAAGAAAGTGGGTCAAAGGCTTAACCCCTCATAGTATTAATGACCTCCAAGCTCTCCATTAATCATTCCTAAACAAATGGTAAGTTAGAAAAAACCATCTCCAAATACTTTCAGATTACAACAATCTCAAAAAAAACATCGAGGAAAGTGTTCAAAATTATTGCACTAGGTTTAATAGTGTTTATAATGCATTTCCCTCAGACTTGAAACCTCCTCAAGGCTCAGCCTTGGCCAAATTTCCTAAAGGATTTGATCCTGAAATGGCCTATCAGCTAAGAGAAAGAGGCCCATTGACTTTAGAAGACATGCAGAAAGGAGCTCTTGCTGTGGAAGTAAATCTAATTGAAAAAAGAGCTAGGATGAGGAATGAAAAGAAAGTATCATTTAGGGAGGAAAATCCACCTTCCACATCTAGTTCAAAAATGGAGAGAATGATGGAGGAAATGATGAAGAAGATGAGCATACTTGAGAGAGCACAATCTAGAGAAAACCAATCAGCTCCCCAAAACAGAAATCAATCTCAAAATCAAAATCAGAACTTTAGGAGAAAGCAACCTCAAAACAAAAAAAGAGAAGATTATCAACAGATCAGACCTCCTTTCCAATAAAATTATGTAAATGAGGATGAATAAATAATTTAACAAACATAGGATGACAATATGAACATGTTGGGAATAAGCAATGAAGATTATGATTTCCTCCATGAAATAAAACAAGGTCTATATATACCTTATGATGATAGAAGACCACAAACTAATTATTATGAATAGTACTTAGAATATTCCATCATAGGATCACCTAAACAATACGATCTCAGAAGCAAAAGGAATCAAGAAACTCCCAAGAACAAAACCTCTGATAAATCTACCAAAAACAGCCGTGAAAATACACCCAAAAAGACAATTGAAATTCACAAAATAGTGCCTGTAAATTCTGATTCAAACAAAGGGAAAAACACTCAAGCCAATGAAAAACAAAGTGTTAACCCCACAGCACTGGCATTTCAGCCAATGCTCCTGAAAAAACCATTCGAACTACTGTAAATAATAAAAATCATCAAGTTGATTTTGCTGATGAAATAGTGACTAAGAAGGCTGAACTAAACATGTTAAAAAGCCAGATTCCTTTCAGCCTAGAGAATGAAATATCTAAAATCAAAATCTTTGTTCCACTCACCGAATTAGTCACTCAGAATGTATATAGAGGTCATATTTTGAAGGCTTTAAACATAGAAGACATTCATGACACAATTAACATAAATGATGATACCCCAGAGCTCATTTTTTGACCAAAAATTGAAGGAAAATTTCAATAAGGAACTACCCCTCCATTCTACATCAGCTTAAACATTCATGACAATATCTTGCACAATGCCATGCTTGATTCAGGAGCATCACATAACCTCATGCCCAAGGTAATAATGGAAATATTAGGCTTAGAGGTGACTAGACCCTACAAAGATTTATATTCCTTTGATTCAAGTAAGGTGAGATGCCTAGGCCTAATAAAGGATTTGTGTGTTAACTTAGCCCAAATACCAGCCAAGAGTTTAGTGATGGACATTGTAGTGGCTGATATACCCCCAAAATATGGCATGCTTCTTTCAAGATCATGGGGTGCTAAGTTACAAGGAAAAATGCAGATGGATATGACTTATGCCACCATCTCTGTCTTCAGTCAACCTAGAAGACTCTATAGGAAACACACATGAAATATATGGTGAGTAACCAAGAAAGACCGGAGAATTCTCCTCTCTATTCCATACATATTGACCTTGAATATTTCATCCTTTTCAATGATGATCTTCGCAAAGAGTAAGAGCTAATCAATGAAAAAACATCGAATGTTGTAATCACTTCACACTCAAACATAGTTACAGCCATTTATAAAGAGGAAACCAAAGAGGAGATTAAAAAATAGTTTGCTTATTTAGAAATTTACAGCAAACAGATTAGAGGTCTTGAGGTCCAAAACAGTCATAAAAATAATGTAGATCATGAAAATCAAGAAGAAACTCCTCAAAACAGTGAAAACCTTGAGGAACACAACACAAAAAAACGTAGCGCAGACCCTTGTACAAAAAATGACAAAGAAGAGAAAGAGGATAGCAAGGAAATAAATCCCAAATCATAAAACAGTCCTCTTTGGAGCATGAATTTTGATGGGTCTTGCACTAAAAATGATGCAGGAGTAGGCATATGGTTACACAACACTCAAAACAATCATGGTGAGGGGCATTCCTATAAATTAAACTTTCACTGTACCAATAATATAGCTGAGTATGAAGCTTTCCTTTTAGGCCTACATTTATTGAAAAAATTAGGGGCCAAAAGGATAAAAGTTCATGGAGATTCTAAGTTGATTATTAGGCATGTAAATGGGGAATATAGTGCTAAACATCCCAGACTTAGAGCCTATAGAGATGATGCCATGGACTTGTTAAAAACATTTGAGGAATTTCAACTTATCTTTGTCCCAAGAAACCAAAATGTCCTTGCCAATGGTTTACCCTTTGCTGCTAGAACTTGTCTTACACCTTATGAAACCAAGAAATGCACCACCCAAGTCAAATTTAGACCAGCTGTCCAAGATAATGGAAAATATTGGCAAGTTTTTGAGGGAGATAAACAAATATAAGACTTCCTACAATCCAAAAATGAATTTGAAACAACACAATCAGATTCAGATTTTGATGAAGAATGTCCTGCTGAAGAAAACCCACTTACTCAAGAAGAAAAGTCTCCAGAGATTGCAGAAATAAATCTGTTAACAAATGAATTCCAACCTATGACAAAAAATATCACAGATTTGGAAAATGAAGACATAGAAGTGCTGCAATCCAAAGACCAAAGCTTGCCAAAAGGACTAGTTCCTTTAGAAGAACTATTTGACTTGAATGATGTGGCCAAAAAGCCAAAACTGAAACCCATAGAATCTGAAGTTGAAGAATGCAACATAGACAGTAAGGAAAAGTCCAAAATAATCAAACTGTCTAAAACACTACTAGCTCATATCAAACTGAAATATATTGAGCTGTTTAAAGAATTTTCTGATGTGTTTGCATGGAGTTATGAAGATCCAAAATCATATGATACAAAAATAATTCAGCATAAGATACCCCTTAGAGAAAACCAGAAACCTTTTAAACAAAAATTGCACAGAATGAACCCTGTTCAATTACCTCTGGTAGAGAAAGAAATCAGAAAAATGTATGATGTTGGAATTAATGTCCCTATTAGATACTCAGAGTGGGTGTCTAATCTTGTATCAGTTAGGAATAAAACATGAGAGATAAGGCTTTTCATTGATTTTAGAAACTTAAACAAAGCCTCACTGAAGGAAAACTATCCTACAGAAGGAATTTGGTTCTAAAATAATTTCTTCGCTATATGGCTTCTCAGGTTATAATAAAATATTGGTACATCCTGATGATCAACTTAAAACAGCCTTTACTACACCTTGGGGTACTTTCATGTATTTGAAAATGCCTGTTGGTTTAATGAATGCTGGTGCCACTTTTCAGAGAACCATGGATATTGCAATTTCAAAAGAAATAGGTTACTTCATTGTCATTTACCTTGATGACATAACTGTTTATTATAAAACAGATGAAGAACACCTAATACACTTGAGAAAAGTCTTTGAAAAATGCAGAAAATTTGGGCTGTCCTTGAATCCAAAGAAAACTTTGTTTGGTCTCCAAGAAGGTAAAATTCTTCGGCATATTATATCAAAAGAAGCAATAAGGATATACCCAGAAGGGATTGATGGCATATTGCAAATCAGCCATCCCAAAAACATCAAGGAACTTCAATATTTCATTGGAAAGATTAATTTCCTGAGAAGGTTCATACCCAATCTAGCTGAAATCCTTAGAAACATAACAAACATGCTTAAGAAACAAGAGGGAGTCAATTGGACCTTAGAAGCAAAGAAATCATTTGAACTGGTAAAACAAGCACTCACCAAAACACTAGTTCTTATCAATCCTAATTTTTCAAAATATTTCTTCATTTTTTCATTTGCATCAGAGCACACAGTAGTTGCTGTCCTATTACAGAAAAATTTGAATGGACAAGAGCAACCCATTGCATTTTTCAGCAAGGCATTGAGAGATGCACCTCTGAAGTACAACATAATGGAAAAACAAGCCTTTGCCTTGGTCAAAGCTTTAAAAGACTTAAGAGTTTACATTTTACATTCCCACATCATATCATTTGTGCCTCATTCAGTGGTGAAAGACATATTGACCCAAGATCCATATGGAAAAAGAGGAAAGTGGAATGCTGTAATTTTAGAGTATGACTTAGAAATAAAACCCACTAAACTCATAAAGGGTCAAGGACTAGCAAAACTGATGGATGAATCTAACTTCCAAGCTCTTGATATAAACATGTTTAATGCATTAGATGAATAGGAGGAGTTTTAACTCCAATTATTGAAGATCATTTTCTGAATTCATCTTGGTATGTTGATATTTTGTATGTTTTTCTCAATCTTAATGTTCCTCCTGGTTTGTCTAAAACAAAGGCAAGATTTTTAAAGTTGAAAGTTGTAAATTACTGCATTTTGAATAAATTTTTATATTGGAGAAATGCTAGTGGATTATTTCTTAAATGTTTTCCTGAGAATGATGCAGATAATATCAAGCATGAGTTTCATGAAGGAGAATGTGGAGGCCACCTCTACTGGAAATCAATTGCTAATAAAACCCTTAGAGCTGGTTATTACTTTCCCACCCTCTTTCAAAATGTCCATAAAATGACTATTGCCTGTCATAAATGCCAAATCTTTGAAGGCAAAAGAAAGCTGCTTCCTTACCTCTCCAACCAATAACTGTTGAAGCTCCTTTTCAACAGTGGGGTCTAGACTTCATTGGGGAAATCCATCCTCCCTCATCTGCGCAACATAGATGGATCCTCATAGCAATATATTATTTTACCAAGTGGATAGAATCCATCCCCTCTAGGAATGCCACAGACTCAGTCATCATCTCATTCCTTGAAAACCATATACTTTCCAGATTTGGCTATCCTAGAAAGATCATAACTGATATTGATGCTGCATTTGGGTCTAAAAAGATGGTATAATTCTGTTACAGGTATCAAATTATATTGGGTCATTCCACAAGCTTATTACCCTCAAGGTAATGAGCTGGCAGAGTCCTCAAATAAAAGTCTGGAAAACATTATCAAGAATTCACTAGAAGGTAACAAGAAATCATGGCACAATAATCTAGTACATGCTTTATGGGCAGAGAGATTGACAATTAAAAAATCAATTGGAATGTCTTCCTACCAGCTAGTTTATGGAACTGATGCAATATTTCCAACTAGTTTAGGAGTGCCAGTCATGAAGCTGATCCAAGAAGTACAGTATGAAGATGATGATGTAACAAGAAGAATAAACCAGACTATACATCTACAACAAACCAGAGAGGGAGTATACATCATAGCAAAACAACTACAACAAAACATCAAGAAGTTGTTTGACAAAAGAACCAAGGAAAGTGATTTCAACATTGGTGATAAAGTTTTGAAATGGGATTCAAGAATAGAAGATAAGGACAAACATGGAAAATTTGATAACTTATGGCAGGGCCCTTATCTCATCCAATCTGCTATTGGAAACAATGCATTTTTTCTGTAAGAGTTGGATGGGGCTAAATATTTTGGAGGTCCTGTCAATGGCAGGGTTCTCAAGCATTATTTTTTTAACTGATATTTTGAGTTTCAAAGCTTTTATTTTTTGTATATGTCATTTCTTTCAATTTAAGAGAAATAAAAATACAAAAAAAATATAAAAAGAAAAAGAGGGCAGAAATAAAACAAGAAAGGTACAGCCCCATACCAAAAAGAAAATAAAATATGAAAGTGTGCAAGCTTAAATGCCACTCCCAAAAACAACATTGCTATTTTAGTCATACAACCTAATCATGACTAAGATAGATTTCAATTTTTCTGCTGATAGATTAGTGAAGAATATTTTCCACACTGTCCAATCTTAGCTTATCAGTATATTAGATTAGGATAGAAATACAACGGTTCAAACAAATTAAAAATCTGAACCAAAGGAAGAAAAGAACAACTCAAAAAGATCAAATAAGAGCTGCAAAAGAAATGAAGTATGCTTTTTGATATTTAGATATTAAGCCTTCTCCGTTTTGTTTCAAATTTCTGCAAATAAAGTCTATGTGAAACTTGCACATACAACCATAGACATCATGGAAAATCAGACAACCTAATCCTGATTTGACTATGTTTAAATTTCTATTTTAGAAAATAGAGAATAAAATCTGCCAAATAGTTTAATCTTGGCAGATAGTAGCTTAGGTAGAGAATTTATGAGTTCAACATTCTAATATGAACTCATGGAAGAAATAAGGGTAGATTTAGATTAGTTCTTCCTTCTTTCAAAAGAATAAAATGTTGATGTTTAAGGTCTGCAAGTCCAAGTGCACCTTCTGAAGAGAAAATGTTAGGAAGTAGGTTGCGTAGGTAGAATGATTGGGAGAATCTATTTGCTGATATGAAATACTGATCATCTTTTCTAAAGTAGCATAATCATTGAAGAAGAGGTTTTCATGGATAAAGACACAAGTCTGTGCATCCCAGAGATCAAAATATGAAGTTCTTGACACCTCCAAGGAGCTGCCATCCCCAAGTGGAGCCACTGTTAGCCATCAGTAAATTTTGTTTCAGCAAATGATGGCTAAAACAAGTCTTTAGTCTGCAAGAAACAAGCTTCTTGAGAAAACTTGTGACTTCTTTCAGCCTCTTTGTGTCCCTTATCCAAAAATCCCATTTCCTTGATTTTTCCACTTCCAAAATCCACCAAGAAATCTTGCTGATATCAAAAGATACTGTTATTTTAGGCTATTTTTCCATCATTTTCTAAAAACCCATTTCATTCATTTTTTCCCTTTCATTTATCCTCCATTTCCTTAGAAAAATCCATGTTTTACCATCCATTTCATCAAAAAAAACTTTTAAAAAACCATGAAATCTCTTTCTTGGTTCAAGACCTTTCTCTTTCACCCTATCGAATCTTAGAAAAATCTCAAAAAACCCCAAAAAACGCATAAGAACCTTTTCTTCCCTTTTGTAGGTCTTAAGCCCCTTTCGTCTTAGCACCTGGCTCCTTTTTCCGTCATATGCCCAAACCTCGTGACCAGAGCGCTAAGCCCATCAGCATCAGCCTTTTCTTTTTCCCCGCAACCTTTTTCCTATGTAGAAATTTTTCTGCCGATGCGATGTTAAAACCCCCTAGCACTTAATCTATTGCTTCATATCACTGACACCTGTGACCTTATGTAAGCATTCATCGCAACCATTTTTCCTTTGAAAAAATTCTTTTTACCGATGCGAAGGCCCCTATCAAAATCATCACATATCGGAAAAATCACTTTTCATATGCCCCGAACCCTTGTCAAGGATATGCAATAAGTCCTTTCTGGCTTATCCCCTAGCTCCTTTTTTGTCATATGGCCATGTGCCCATGACCAAGCGCTAAGCACTCATTGCATCGCAATTTTTTTATCGCATCAGTGCTATTTTGTTTACATTACCTCGCTCCCCTTCCCCCGCCGATGTGATAACCTTCCCCCCTCCTCAGCCCCTGGTCACCTTATCCCGCCATATGATTGAGCCCCAGCCCCAGTTTCTTAAGCCCCCATCGCATCGACATTTCCTCTAAAATCTGCATCTTTCTTTATAAAGATTCATGCCCCGATGGCGATGCCCTGACCAAACCCTAGCCGTTGATCTCAAATCTTGATCTCACAGTCTGGACACTTTTCGAGCCCTCCACTTCCTTTCGGCCTGCGTGCTTCTGTGATCCACTGGATAAGATCATGACCATTGATCTTATTTTTGATCCAAAGGTCCTCTGTTCATTGCCCTTGCTCCTATTATCGGCCATCGGCCATCGCAAATTCTAAAAAACCTTATCCCCATACCCTCTGCTCCTCCGATTTATGATCCGCGAAGTGACCCCTGACCGTCCATCTCACAGATCCAATGGTCCAGAAGCTTTCTCGCCCCCATTTCTCCATAATGGTATAAAGCCCATTTTTAGCGCGAAAGGGTGGTTTTTCCCTCGTAAACCATCAAAAGTGTATTGTTTCCCCTAATTCATTACCACTTACCACCTAAAGCCCTATGAAGCAGCAGACCCTGGTCTTCACGCTAATCTCGGTTTTAAGCCCTTGTTTTCGTGGTTTTTACTATGGAAACTCCTCCGCCTGCATTTCATCTCTTCTGCATAAGCTCCCCTGCCATCCACCAGCCTCTGTAAGTAGTTTATCCAACGGTGCATGATTTTATTTAGTTGTTTGTTTATGTTGCAGGTTTTTAAAAGGTGGCTTAAGCATTGAAAAGTCGCCCATAGCTAGCTCAGTAGTGGAAACCCTTCGGGATGATGATCCTTGGGGCTTAAAGTGTAAAAGGAGGTTTATGGGTGTTTATCAGTGCTATATTAAAACTGTTAAAACAAAAGAAACCCTCAGCGCGCCCAGATACATGTTCATAGAAAAGAAGGGATATGCATAGATACAAAGGATTAATAGTCAAAATCACAGTTAAAACAAGGGATTAAAGGTTAATCCAGTCAGCAAAAAGGGCAAAAGCCCGAAGATGATCGGAAAAAGACTTAAAGCACAAATTAAAATATTAATAGCAATGATTAAAGAGTTAAAGAAAAAATCAGTCAAGAAAGCCTCCAAAATGCAACATCATTGAGGCTATTACTCCTCAGAATTCCACCTGCAAGGTGAATTCACCAAAAAAGAGTGCATATTAATTACACAGTTAGAGATATTTCTAAAAGACAACTCAGCATTAACTTCCAACCTACCAAAAACCCTCAAAGTCAACAAAAGTGACTGAAGTCGATGAAAATTAGCGCAGAATTCAATTAGCAGAGTAAAAAACTTAGAAAAATTCTCCATTTGTCCCTTCAAAGGCCGAGAAGCACTTACTTTGTATTAATTGAACAGATTGACCCTTCTTACACTCCACCTCCTCATTCTTCCATAAATACTTCTGTAGAAAACAGTATAGAGGTTGGTCGCTAGATATCTGTTGCATGTAAATAGCTTTTAGAAGTTGTTGTAGCTCTGCTTGTAATTGAAGGCACATAGGTTGAGATGAGAAGTTTGAAGCTGTAAAGACCCACTGGACTTGAAGATTGTAACTAGTTTGAACATCAAATACAAATAGCTGATTTATGGGATCCTGGTCTATGTCAATGGTGATGTGTTTCTCACTATAAATTGTTATTTTCTTATTTCTGTCCACTTTTCTCTAATAAATAACAACAAACATAGATTAGGATTTACTTCTGAATTACCCTAAATCTCACTGATAAATATTTATCCTTTATGTTTTCTTCTAAATGTGTTTTGAAGGTAATTCAGTAGAGTATAACCAGTGAAGTGTTGGTAAGCCCATGTTTCCTGAGTACAACTTGAGATATTGTCTTTGAGTGTTCTTGAAAAGTCTGCTAATTAAATATTGAGCTAGAGAAGTCTATGGTTAGCCCTGTCCTTTAGTTTAATTCTCCAACAGTTGCTTTGAAATTTTCCCTTAAGAGTAGGTTGAAAGTAGGCTAGTTTAAAAGTACTTACCTAATCTTAGACTAATTTTTATGTTATCATGTTTTCCCTTTGAATATGCTGAATGCAAGCTATGTTAAAAGTCTTTACTTGATCTTAAGTCATTCTATGTTTTTAAATGTTTTCTCTTGAAAGCACATCAAAAGAAGGTTAGTTTTGAAGTACTTACCTGATCTTAGATTACTTTTGTGTTTTCTCCTTAAGTGCATGCCAAAAGCAGGCTAGTTTCAAAGTACTTACCTGATCTTAGGCTATCCTTTGTTCCCCCATCTGTTTTATTTCCCTCACTCCATTTCTTAGTGTTTCATTCCATAAAATCAACTTGAAGAGATCCTTTGAAATAGATGACTTGCCCCATGGACCACTCTTGAAACTTTTTGTGCAATTAAATCCTCTTATGACTCCATAGCCCATTGGATTGATGCTCCTCCTTGCCTATCTTATCAGCTAAACCATTCTTTCATTTACTTACACCTACACCCTTCATATATACTTCCTTCATCTTCATGTTATCCTGCCCAACCAAACAAAAACAAACAACGCTTGTTCTTCATAACTAGCCTAAAATTATACTTTAAGCCTTAAATATGATATCTTTAAACACATACATAGAGAGATCCCTCTCTGAATCTAGTATGGCTAGGTCCTCAATTCCAAAGTGGTTTTGATGTAGGCTCTGCAATGTTTGTACTTGCCAATCTTGCAAACTATGGAGTCCGAACAAGTTCCTTAGTTTTCAAGAAACAATTTTTTACAAAACTGTGTGAGTTCTTGAAAGCCCACTATGTTCATTATCCACAAGAAATCATTTCACTGATAACTTCACTCAAATTCTTCAAGTAACCTTGCTATTATCAAAATAAGATTGTTTTCAAGATACCCTTTTCCATCATTTCACCTTCATAATTTCCTCTCAAAGATCCCTCCATGTCACTCTTTATTTATTCCTATCCTAACATTCATTTACCCAATTAAAATGGGCTTCTTTCCTTTCAGTTACCCTCCATTTCCCTTAAAAACCCCTCTAAACCTTACAAACCTCCTTTATAATGGTTTAGACCCTCTTTTTTTATCCCTATTGAAACTTCTTAAAAGGCTTAAAAACCCTCTTTTTAGCCTTATTCCTGACCTTTTATAAAAACATGCCTTAAGCCCCTGCAGGCTTAAGCCCTTAACCTTTTCTTCATATAACCAAAGTTTGTGACCGTGGGCTAAACCTAAAGCCCTCTTGTTTTTAACCCTAGTCCCATTCTTCCCACAGAACTTTCTCCACCTCATTTTGAAGCCCCCTTCTCTTATATTCTCACCGCACCTTGTTATCTCCCTTTATTGATCTTAGCCTTCGATCACGCAGATCCAATGATGATCACATCCTAACCATCATTCCTTTCCCCAGCCATTACATATCCTTACCTCTCCGTGAAGAGATCTCGACCGTTGATCCTCCGGATCTGACGGCTCTCATTGAAATCTCAAAATTCAAACTCACCTGATAAGTCATTTCACTACTCGACAGAATAGATGGCATCATCCACTGGTCCCACCACCAAGCACCTTCTCCCACTGCGCTCACCGTCCACCGTTGATCTAGCTCCAACAAATCCAACGGTCCACATGCTATATCATGCCCATTTTTTCGACAAGGTTTAACGCTCCATTTCTACGCAAAATGGGTGGTTTCAACTTGGACGTGTGTCGCCCGATGTATGGTATCACGTCCGCCAGGACCAATACCACTTACCACCTGAAACCTGCATGAATACCACTCTAGTACTGCGCAAAACCGCTTCATTTTTTCACCCTAAAGTTCAAATCCACCGTTGTTTATCTTGGTTCCACCTATGGAACACTTCCATCCATCATCTTCTTTCCTCTGCAATTGCCCCTCCACCTCCTGAACCTTTGATCGTAGTTTACTCATGAACACAGGTTTTTATATAATATGTTTTATGTTTGAGTTGCAGGTTTAATGGCAGCCATATGGACCAGCCTTCCTACATCATAATTAAGTTGCAGGGAGCTTCAGGATGACAATATTTGGTTCCAAAGAATGCCTAATGGGAAATGGCAGGTCCAAGGTTCGATAGTGGTCAGTGCCTCATGAACATTGATCATGTATTGAAACCCTCCAGCATACCAAAAGCACCTGTACACAAATCAAGCAAGAAGATCAAAGACTTAATCATGCAGATTAAGGATAAAGACATAGTTTGTAGACAAATTAATTTAAAAGTTAAAACAGTCAGCAGAAAGGACACAGAGAGTGAGATGATTAAAGAAGGCCTAAAGCTAAATCAAAGGCCTAATCAGAGTTTAAGTCACCAATTGGACAGATCAGCAAGAAGGAATGCTTCGAATGATAAATCACTGAAGCAATTACTTCTCAAAAAGAATCAAAACGCCACCTGCCAACCTAAATTGCCTCAAAGACACACAAAGTTATTACAATCAGAGATATTTCCTAAAGACAGCTCAGAAGTTATTACAAAGCCTACCTAAAAATGCCTAAAAGTCAACAAAAGCAACTAAGTAGTTCAAAAGAGTTAATGTAAAAATTCATTATGTAGAGTCAGACTTAAATACATTTTGCCTTGGACCTTGCATGGTCTCAAAGGTCAATAACATTTACTCTATCATTTATGAACCATTAGAATCCTTTCTTTCACTCCACCTCCTCATTTTCCTCTATAAATATTGTATGAGGAGCTCATTGTTATTGTTGGTTGGATTATTATTGAAGTGTAAGATAGTTTCTGAACCTGTTGAAGTGTTGTTGAGTAGTTGAAGAATACTAGGCTAAGAAGAGAAGTTCTGAGCTATAAAGACCTACTGGACTTGTAGTATGTAACTGGTTTGAACATCAATAAAAAAGCCAATTCACAGTGTTGGGGTTCCCATGTTTTGGAAAGTTTGGCAATACCAAAATATGAGACAACATCAGAACCACTTTGGGACCTCAGGATCTAGCCCTCCTGGGTCCAGAGAGGGATCTCTCTATGATAGGAAAAGGTATATGTCTTTGAGGTTTTGTTTTTAGGTTTTAGGCTAGTTATAGGCACGGGTTTGTTTGTTTAATTGTTTATTTGGTTGTTGGGAAACAGGAAAGGAAGGGTTCATTGTGAGACAAGGCTGAGTAAAGAAGGTTATAGACAGAAGAGAAATGATTTCAGGGAACACTACGGACCATTGGGCAATGGAGTCAGGAAAGGGTCTACCTGCTATTAAATATGCAGGCTCTCAGTTGGGCTATTCATCTAAAGCGTTGGATCTTAAAGATGATAGAGTGGCATGAATTGGTAAGAAAGAAGGTGAACGGCAATGAAACCTCCAAGGTGACCATTCAGGAATTAGATCCATGGACAGGACATGCCATTAGACACCTATGATCCAAATCCTAAAGGGAAAAATCTTCAGACAAAGGGAACATTAAAGATTCAAACGCAAAGGTGAAGACCTGAGATCAGAGAGAGACTCTGAACTCTAAATTCTTCAGCATCCAGCTTAAGGGAACTTAGAAAGGTTCAATTAATCAAAAGGGCCCTAGTGAGATAGAAACAACGTTCTAAACTCCCAGCATCCCAATTCTTTCAATTAAATCCAACAAGAACATTTGGAGACTGATTTATTAATCCATACATCAGCGAGCAGTAAATTACAGCCACTACACTGGTTAAATTAACTTAAATCAGCACTCAGATAACACATACAGCAGAAAACATCAAAGGTAGGGAGATCAGAAACATAGGGTACCATGCAAGGTTAAATCCTATGCCAGATTTCTGATGCGTACCAGAAGAAATAAAATATGATGAATCCCAAAGGGAAACAAAGATAGGGATAAAAAAACATCACCGCTGCTTTAAATCAGGATCCAAAGAAATGTGCTTGTCATATTAAAAAGCAACAACAATCATGTACAACATTTCCAATAGCTTAATATGCAGTCTCAAAACATCTTCCTCAGCCTATCTTACAACTTTACACAAGGAACTATATCTCAATAGAAACATCTTACAATTCACAAATATCCTATCAACAACCCTTACAATGAGTTTCTTGATGAGTTTTATAGCTGAAAGAGAGGCAGAGAGGGTAGGTGAAAACTAAATGTAACATTAAAATAGAGTAGTAAAATGGGGTCGAGGCCCATTCTATTTTAATATCTAAGCATTAATTTTCAGTACTCTTTGGATGAAAGAGTGGTCTTCGACAGGATGCAATTTACTCCGGGTATGTTCTTGATGTGATTTTGATGCAGTATTTGTAGTACTCTAGTGAATAAACAAAGGCAGATAAATGATTATGAGGCCTACCATACTGTTTAACAAATGTTCTAGTAGCATTAGGACTGCTGTCAGGGGGAGATCTTCTCAGAGACACAATGTAGAATAAAGACAGTATGGGTACTATGTCCTTTCTCAAGGGAAAGCTTCTGCCGATGTGAAACACTATCAATATTGTTTGTTGTGCTATATGCCTCTTTAGGCCTACTGTGATGATCATGAGATCTTCAATATGGTACAACTACCCTTTAAACAATGAATCAGAGCTAAAATTCTTTCCTTACGGGTCTTAAACTCTCTGATTACCCACTGATACCCTTTGTTGCTTTATCACTGTCTCTTTATGTGAAAGTCGGAACTCTAATGGTGTTGGGGCGACTTTACAGAGTTAAAATCTATCCTTTAATGAAAATCACATTCTAACACCTTCCCAGGCTCTTCTCCGTAATATCATGCTCTGAAATTAGCCTTCTTTGTGCTCTGTGCCACTATAACAATGACTGTGAGCAATGGCAGAGTTCACCACCTGTAACCTGCAAAAACACACAAACCTGTTAAGAAATCCATGCATGGAAGGATGGATGTGGTGGAATGCTATGAATATGGCAGCGCAACAGAGGCAAATGCTATGGATGTAATGGAACGCGGTGGAAGGATGCAGTGAAATAGTGAAAATCGAACTGATGAAATTCAAGCGAAATGAAAAACTTTAATGTAAACATTAAAATTTCAATGTTTGGCGGGATGACACAATTCAATGTGAAATATAAGGTTTGGAACTTTGAACGAAATACACAGAAGATGCATGGAAAACATATGAAATGGGCAGATATGGCGAGACCCAATCATGGGTGGAGGACGATTCGGTCAGGACTGTCAGATCTCAGGAGGGGATCGACGGCTGTGATTGGATCAGAGGAACCCAATCAGGGAACACGCGGCGGAATGAGGGTGAATCCTGGCCATTGGCTCTTGTGGATTCAACTGCCAGGATCACGTCGGAGGATCGCAATCGGGAGGGATGGAGGATGGCTCAGTTTAAACTTTGTGATTGCAATCAGAGCTGGGATGCAAGGACCATCAGATTAAAAGGTGAATCTGTTAGAGTCGGTATCTTCATCCCTCCATTAGAGATCAAATTTCTCTTGTTTCATTTCATTTTATGTGTCTCATTCAGTTCAGTCAGCTGCATTCCATTAGGAGCATGGATCATCTAATGGAAGGGTCTTGTCACTGATATCCCTCATTTCTTGTACCTGCTGGCCTAGTTCTGTTCATCAAAATCATTTACAATCATTTTTGGTCTCCTGGTTGGAAAACAGTCATTTTAGGGTTTTAGTCTCATTAGGTCTAGGGTTTTATTAATCTGGTCTCAAAATTTCTAATAATGGCCAGCAGGCACATGAGGAGGTTCAAATAAGGTTTCACTCCAAAAATTTCATCGTCATAATGCTTGATAATGATTTTTCTTCAAAACAGAAAAATTGTCTATTTTAAATCTTATGTAATAAATGCAATTTATTTTTTTAATTTTTTCAGCTGTAATAGTGCAGTCTTGGTCACCTTTTCCAAAACTCCATGCCATTCATTCCCTGAAAAATAGGCAAGAAGCTCATCATTCAGTCCAAGAATCAAAAGCAAGAAAAACAGAGTTCATTTAAAAAGTGTCAAAGTTTTACAAACATTACAAAGTGGGTTTTTCAAATGAGAAATTAAAATCTTTGGTATATATAAGATATTTCCAAATTCAAAACTCCATTTGTGTGCCAAGAGATAGCATTGAGCAAAGGAGGAATCGTGGAGGGCGAAACAAGTGATTTGGGGGCAGATTCTTTAGAAGTTGCAGAGCGCGACACACTAGGCAGTTGTCGTGACGCATCAGAGGTGCGCGACGCATTGAGCCAGCTGACTGTGTGTAAATTTGAACCAGCGCGGCGCATAGGAGGGGCGCAACGCACTGGGTTGGCTGCACGATGCATTGGGTCGAAACACAAGAATTTTTCCATTCCTCTCAAACATAAAATTTGCTCGGTTGCTCCTTGTTCAAAGTAAGTCAAAGCCACTCCTCTATTGCTCATAACTCGTGCTTGGTGTTGTTTGAGATTGATTATGAGAATTTAAATGCCAAAACTCAAACCCTCTTATCTTATTGAGAATTGCTCCCTTAGGGTTTTGAAGTTGGAGTTTTAAAATTGGTTTTGGTGCCAAACTTTTCCTTTCCTCACCTTGTTTATTCCTCCCTCTCATTGTTATCTTATCATTATAGTCCATCTCCTATCCCCTTACATCCCTAAAGCCACTCATATCCATCTCATTCCCATTATCCCTATCCCATTTGAAAAATTTCCCCAAATACCAAGTTTATCCCAAAAAATCAAGTGGTTGTCCCTTGTCCCTAAATTTATCAAATCAGAAGCTTTCAAAAGGAAAATATCACTTGATTAAACCCCATTATCCCCACTGCCCTATTCCTCCACAGTCCCTCCCATACTACCATACATTTGGCACTAAAACAAAAGCATCAAAATTCTCATAGACCTTGCATAGACCTTCAACACCATGGAGACAGATACTGATACATCATATGATTGAGATAGTGATTCCACCACTGAGTTACATGCACCTAGAAGGCCTCATAAAAGTGGCTGACATGTGAGAGAAGAGCCCATCTCATTGGTTGAATTGCAGGCTTGCCCACTTGCCATGGCATGTTTCCAACAACAGCCATGCTATCAGTTTTGTGAAATGATTGCTAGGATCCATTATCATCAGGATTTGGCTCGTTTGTTTGTATTGCATTTACATGATGGTCAGGTCACCCTTACCAGTGTCACTTTCACTTTGAAACCGGAGACTATCTCTCAAGCAACCGAAATACCGAATGTGGGAGAACAATGGAACAAAAGACAACAGGTGGATAGAGTACATTATGAAGCATATATCAGGCCTAGCTTTGTGAGACAACTCAGTTGAGTGTTCCCATTCTAGTTCCTAAAGGAATCCTATGCGCCTCTGATGAAACTCATTATCAGATACTTCAGTTGTGAGGGCCAGTTTTCACGCCTCTATGCCTACCATATCAGGTTATTGATGCATTTCACCAGGGTGAGGATGATGAACATCCCTTATTTCACGTGCCAAAACATCGAGAGAATGACCACTCTTGTGCAGAGGAAAACTCTCGAGCAGTAGTACAACAGTATTTATCACTATGCACTCATTAAGATCGTGGTTGTACATCAACTCGGCTTGTAGGGTATTTCATGGGAAGATTTCATTTCCAACGATTTCTTCATAGCTCCTAAGGTTCCTCCGGAAGTTGTTCATGATGCAGTTCAACCTTCACATCAGTATGGAGGTCAGGAGGTAGAGACCACTAGTGTGCCGATGTATATCACTTATCAGAGAGGCACTAGAGGATTATTTGCAGTAGCCCGACAAGTACTATCTTCACCTGGGGTGGAAGGGATCTCGTTGCCATCATCAGTAGTACAGGTACAGGTATAGGATAGAGGTAAGAGGCCTATGCAGGATGAGGGGCCTTCAGGAGGCCAAGATACAGGTTTCATATTGATTGATGAGGATTTGAGCTCTCCAAGCTCAAAGTTGAGAGAGACCATTCAGGAGCAGAAGGCGAAGATAGACCTATTGACTGTAAAATTGAAAATATCCCAATGGATCATAAACTACCTAGAGCAGTGAAACAAACAGTTGGAATATCAGCAAACAATCATGGAGTTGCAAAACATCCGTGAGAACTGGCAAGCTGCCCAAAGAAGTCAAACCGAGATGACATCCATTGAGCGAGAGATTGAGGCTGATAGAGAGACTTGGCTTGAGAGGGTCAATATTCATCTAGAGAAGCTGTTGGAGAATTCCAAAAAGGAAAAGAACATGCTCAGACACACTAAGAATCATTATTGGGCGAGGAATCATGTTTGCAAGGCGCGAATCAAGATCCTGAAGGTAAAGTTAAACAGAGGATTAAAGCATCGCAAAAGGCATGATAGACTCCAAATTTTGGCTGAAGCTTCTTTGGCCCAGCATAGCACTTGATGGTGGACATTCAGCCCAAATTTCAAGAAATTTGGGAAAATTTTTGTCAATTTTGAATTTTTTGGCCTTAACACATATTTTCTTGCACGACGCGTCCCGCCACTTGGCATGCGCTTATAATTGGCAGCTCCTCTTGAAGAAAAATTTGTATTTCTGGATTTTTCATCAAAATTTATGCATGCCTACCCATTACCTAAGGATTTTGACAAGTTTTGGGTTTCCTGAAGGGTCAAAAACACCCTAAAAATGGCCTTTCTGCCACTTTTTGGACACACACGAAGTAGTGTTGGGAAAACTCATTTTTGGAGGGGAAAATGGAAACAAAATTCAGAAATTCCACTTGGGTTGGAAAGTAGACAGGTATAGCTTTTCAAAAATATATCTTTCACTCAATTTTTACTCTGGGAAGGCCCTCAAAATCAGCTCCAGATTGGCGCAACGCATAGAGATTTCAGGCATGGTGCATTGGGAATTTTGGCCTAGTTTTCACTCAGTAACTTAGTTTTTCGCCTAGTTTTGGCCAGTTTGAATTTTTCATCTCCAAATGTGAAACTTTTGATGTAACTTGATGTAATTTCATGGCTTTGATGTAATTTTGGGACATTCTTACTCATGTAAGTAGATTCATTCACCAAAAAGTGAATTGTAACTGAATGAATCAGTTTCCTATCTTATAGAGGCAAGCTGTTCCATTGCCTATTTTTCCAGTTCTTAGTTTATATCTTGTTGAAATAGCTCCTAAAATAGTGATCTCAACCCATAGAGGCATGGGAATGAGTTAGGCTTGTCTATATCTTGTATTTTCTCAGTCATATTCAGGGTTGGACACTTGGGATTGCTTGGAGCTTCATTGTACATTTCATCTCTGCATTTTGGAAAAGGAATAGACCAGGGTTTGCAACACTCTTTGGGATCCATGTGGCTCTTTTTTTTGATGGTGTGTTTCTCTCTGTGATTGTAAGTTTACTGAAGTTTCATGTGTATCATTTCTTCTCATTTCTTCTCAAACTAAACAAACAAGTAATAAAGGTGGAATCCATTAGATTTGCAGTGCTTTGCGTTGAGGTTTTATTTAATTTTCCATGTTTTTAAACTGTCTAAAGAGGATTCTTGAAAGCCTATTTCTCGCTTCAACCCCTCACTGGTCTGAGCTATTCATTTCATTCAAATCGAAGCATCAAAACAATTTCCTTCCTTGCCCCATTCAGCTCTCTGCAAAACTTATCATTTCCCGAACCCAAAATCTGCCTTTCCCTTTGATTCCAACAAAAACCCTCAAAATAAAATCAAACTCTTTTACCTATATACCTAGCATAAAATTAGTCTTTATTCAAGTCATCTCAAGCCTCATTGATTATTTTTGCTGATATTGACAAGGAGAGAGCACTCTCCCGATCTGGTAGGGCTAGCTACCAGATTAAGCGTGGTTTGATGTTACCCTAGACTCTGCCTTCCTTCAGCCTGAGGTAGATTTAGGCAATAACATAGTGGCGACCATAATGGGGATGAAAATTTTGTTTTTTTCTTTATAAACTACAGACAGAGCCTGAATTTAGCCAGGTAGCCTTCAAAACGCTCTTGCTTTGCATTAGTGAAAGTAGATGAATGCTGCTTCAGTCAATCTCCGATCTAGTTTATGAACTGAACATCTGGTTTCCTTAAAAAGATCTAATCAATTTCAGATCTGATTGTTGATGGTGGACAACGATCAGACATAGGAAGGTTGAAATCATTCACCTGGTGATTCCATCATAATTTTTATGGCGACTCTACTCTTCAAGAATCAGTAGCCTGAGGAATTTCTTGGTGAATTCATTGTTATCAAAATGGTTTCTCTGGATTGAATGTATGCTCCCATGAGCCGAGATCATATTCCAGGTTTTCCAAATAAAATTCCTAAGGTATATTGGCAAAGGAATTTGCCTACGTTTAAAGATGATGATAGGAAGGATGCTGCTTTACATCTGGTTAGATTTCACATACATATTCGAAATTTGAAGGTTGAATTTCCTGAATATTGCTTGATGAAGATATTCATGGCCACTCTGGAAGGTGAAGCCCGATCTTGGTATGAAAGTTTGCCGCCTCCTTGTATTTACTTTTTAAAGGATTTTCATACCATGTTCTTTGAAAGGTATAAGGAATCTTATCTATCCTTAACTTTAGTTCAGAATTGTTGTAGCCATGTTCATAGTTTTATTGAAAATCTTGAAAAAGTTTATGAAGATGATGACTTCATGGATGACGACATCATGGAGGCTTTGTACGAAAATCTATTTCAGCACCATAAAGAGAACTTAGAGGATACGCATCAAGATGCTCAGGAAAATTTGCAGCAGGTTCAAGATCTTGCTACAATAGAAAATGATGAAAGAGAAGGTTTTATTTTAGATCTATCCATAGAAGAAGACAATATGCAGGAAAGTCAAGTTTCAATTTCAGAATGTGATAAAGTCAAGTCAGCTATTTCAGATCTAGATTTAAATCGTGATGATCAAGAATACCTTGTGCTGAATCCCATGAAGGAGAAATATGTTGTTGAGATCATCTGGAATGAAGAAGATAGAGTTATTGATCCAAATGTTCTCATTTCATTAGAACAAATCCTTCATGAAGAGGTAATCCAGTCAGTTCATGAAAAACAAGATGAGATCTTTGTTCAAGTAAGTGAAAAATATTCTTTCAATAACTCAGTGATAAATGATAATTTGATTGCCATGTCATATGAAGATGATCAACAATGTTTTCAAATTTCAGAAGATCAGGGAATTAAGGACTGTTATTCAGGTTTTTCATGTTTTAAAATGTTATTTCATGAATACAATCACTGTTTGAGAAAAATAAAACAAAAATCATTATCTCATTTGTCTGAAGATGAGATATATCAACTCCTAAAAGGTCATGTTACAGCCCAAGCTAAAGCAGATTTGCAGTGCCCACATGGTCAAGAAAGTGTTGGTGACACTTCTTCCTCCTTTGAAAATGATGATGGTCTTGTAATTAGTTTTATAGATCAGCAAACAGATAATATTTTCTTTCATGAAGATGATAAGGCTATCATGTTTGATAATCTTGAAGATTGTTTTCTATTTAAGAATGACCTAGATCATGAAGCTGAGGAATATGAGCTTGAGAGAGACAATATGCCAGAATCGCTCATGGTCAAGGAACTCACATCTAACACTCAGATGGAGGAAGCCTATACCTCTATGTGCCTTCCTATCACTCGGCAATCAATTGTTCTTTCAGATCAGAATGAAGCGAGTAGTTGTATTTTTGTTGCTGGATCTCAAGACCAACTAGTGCTTCAGGATTTTCAAGATCCCTTTGGAATTCTTTTGCAAGCATAAGAAAAGATAAATGTTTCCTGGTTCGTTATCATAAGCCTTGGTTTCAATGGTTATTGTGAGTTTCCTACATGTACATCGTTCTACCCGCTCGAGAAAAGTGAGAGCAGAATTTTGGTATGTAGCCATTTGCTGGATTGGTTACATTGGAAGGCTCACTACACATAATTGTACATATTTCATCAGTAGGAAGTTGGTTGTCATCATGATTTGAAGCCTTCAAATCTCGATGGATTGCTGCCATTAAAAAGATTTTTAAGTACTAATTTCATTTAAGTAGGTCTTGAGTCATTTTTGTTTTATTCAGTTTCAACATAGTTTCAGTTTGGAGGCTATAAAACTGAAGGTCTGATTTCAATTTTGGTGTGTCAGTTGTTTGAGTCATTTGTGAGTCAGTTTTTAGTCTTGTTATTAAGTTAGTTTGTGTCGGTATCCAGTCATTCATTTTAGCTTGAGTTTTTTATTACATTGGCCAATGGACGAAGGCACTGCCTACTCTCCTAGAAATCTGTAGTTCTTGGCACCTCCAAGGAGCTACCATCCCCATTGGAGCCAATGTTAGAGTCAGTATCTTCATCCCTCCGTCAGAGATCAAATTTCTCTTGTTGCATTTCATTTTAGGTGTCTCATTCAGTTCAGTCAGCTACATTCCATTAGGATCATGGATCATCTAACGGAAGGGTCTTGTCACTCATATCCCTCATGTCTTGTACCTGCTGGCCTAGTTCTGTTCATCAAAATCATTTACAGTCATTTTTGGTCTCCTGGTTGGCAAATAGTAATTTTAGGGTTTTAGTCTCATTAGGTCTAGGGTTTTATTAATCTGGTATCAAAATGTCTAATAATGGCTAGCAGGCACATGAGGAGGTTCAAATAAGGTTTCACTCCAAAAATTTCATCGTCATAATGCTTGATAATGATTTTTCTTCAAAACTCTGTTTTGAAGAAAAAATGTCTATTTTATCCTTATGTAATAAATGTAATATAATTTTTAATTTTTTCAGTTGTAATAGTGTAGCCCTGGTTGCCTTTGCCAAAACTCCATGCCATTCATTCCCTGCAAAATAGGCAAGAAGCTCATCATTTAATCCAAGAATCAAAAGCAAGCAAAACAAAGTTCATTTAAAAAGTGTCAAAGTTTTACAAACATTACAAAGTGGGTTTTTCAAATGAAAAATTAAAATCTTTGGTATATATAAGATATTTCAAAATTCAAAACTCCATTTGTGTGCCAAGAGATAGCATTGAGGAAAGGAGGAATCGTGGAGGGCAAAACAAGTGATTTGGGGGCAGATTGTTTAGAAGTTGCAGAGCACGGTGCACTGGGCAGATGTCGCGATGCATCAGAGGTGCGCGATGCATTGAGCTAGCTGAACGTGTGTAAATTTGAACCAGCGCAGCTCATAGGAGGGGTGCGACGCACTGGGTTGGCTGCGCAGCGCATTGGACCGAAACACAAGAATTTTTCCATTCCTCTCAAACATCAAATTTGCTCAGTTGCTCCTTGTTCGAAGTAAGTCAAATCCACTCCTCTATTACTCATTACTCATGCTTGGTGTTGTTTGAGATTGATTATGAGAATTTAAATGCCAAAACTCAAACCCTCTTATCTTATTGAGAATTTCTCCCTTAGGGTTTTGAAGTTGGAGTTTTAAAATTGGTTTTGGTGCCAAAATTTTCCATTCCTCGCCTTGTTTATTCCTCCCTCTCACTGTTATCTTATCATTACAGTCCATATCCCATCCCCTTACATCCCTAAAGCCACTCATACCCATCTCATTCCCATTATCCCTATCCCATTTGAAAAATTTCCCCAAATACCAAGTTTATCCCAAAAAATCAAGTGGCTATCCCTTGTCCCTAAATTTATCAAATCAGAAGATTTCAAAAGGAAAATATCACTTGATTAAACCCCATTATCCCCACTGACCTATTCCTGCACAGTCCCTCCCATACTACCATACATTTGGCACTAAAACAAAAGCATCAAAATTCTCATAGACCTTGCATAGACCTTCAACACCATGGAGACAGATACTGATACATCATATGATCGAGATAGTGATTCCACCACTGAGTTACATGCACCTAGAAGGCCTCATAAAAGTGGCTGACATGTGAGAGAAGAGCCCACCTCATTGGCTGAATTGCAGGCTTGCCCACTTGCCATGGCATGTTTCCAACAACAGTCATGCTATCATTTTTGTGAAATTATTTCTAGGATCCATTATCATCAGGAGTTGGCTCGTTTGTTTGTATTGCATTTACATGATGGTCAGGTCACCCTTGCCATTGTAACTTTCACTTTAACACCGGAAACTATCTCTCAAGCAACCGGAATACCGAATGTGGGAGAACAGTGGAACAAAAGACAGTAGGTCGACAGAGTACAATATGAACCATATATCAGGCCTAGCTTTGTGAGACAACTCAGTAGAGTGTTCCCATTTCGGTTCCTAAAGGAATATTATGCGCCTCTGATGAAACTCATTATCAAATACTTCAGTTGTGAGGGCCGGTTTTCACGCCTCTATGCCTACCATATCAGGTTATTGATTCATTTCACCAGGGTGAGGATGACGAACATCCCTTATTTCATGTGCCGGAACATCGAGATAATGACCACTCTTGTGCAGAGGAAAACTCCCGAGCAACAGTACAACAGTATTTATCACTATGCACTCATTAAGATCGTGGTTTTACATCAGCTCAGCTTGCAGGGTATTTCATGGGAAGATTTCATTTCCAATGATTTCTTCACAGCTCCTCAGGTTCCTCCGGAGGTTGTTCATGATGCAGGTGAACCTTCACATCATTATGGAGGTCAGGAGGCAGAGACTATTAGTGTGCCTATGTGTATCACTTATCAGAGAGGCACTAGAGGATTATTTGCAGCAGCTCAGCGAGTACTATCTCCACCTGGGGTGGAAGGGGTCTCGTTGCCATCATTAGTAGCACAGGTACAGGTACAGGATAGAGGTAAGAGGCCTATGCAAGATGAGGGGCCTTCAGGAGGCCAAGATACAGGTTTCATATTGATTGATGAGGATTTGAGCTCTCCAAGCTCAAAGTTGAGAGAGAGCATTCAGGAGCAGAAGGCAGAGATAGACACATTGACCGTCAAATTGCAAAGAGCCCAATGGATCATAAACTACCTGGAGTAGTGAAACAAATAGTTTGAATATCAGCAAACAATCATGGAGTTGCAAAACATCCGTGAGAATCGGCAAGCTGCCCAAAGAAGTCAAACTGAGATGACATCCATTGAGTGAGAGATTGAGGCTGATAGAGAGACTTGGCTTGAGAGGGTCAATATTCATCTAGAGAAGCTGTTGGAGAATGCCAACAAGGAAAAGAACATGCTTAGGCACACTAAGAATCATTATTGGGCGAGGAATCATGTTTGCAAGGCGCGAATCAAGATCCTAAAGGCAAAGTTAAAGAGGGCATTAAAGCATCGCAAAAAGCATGGTAGACTCCAAATTTTGGCCAAAGCTTCTTTGGCCCAGCATAGCGCTTGATGGTGGAAATTCAGCCCAAATTTCAAGAAATTTGGGAAACGTTTTGTCAATTTTGAATTTTTTGGCCTTAACACAGATTTTCCTGCCCGACGCGTCGCGCCACTTGGCGCATGCTTATAATTGGCAGTTCCTATTGAAGAAAACTTTGTATTTATGGATTTTTCATCAAAATTTATGCATGCCTACCCATTAACTAAGGATTTTGACAAGTTTTGGGTTGCCTGAAGGGTCAAAAACACCCTAAAAATGGCCTTTCTGCCACTTTTTGGACACACAGGAAGCAGTGTTGGGAAAACTCATTTTTGGAGGGGAAAATGGTAACCAAATTCAGAAATTCCACTTGGGTTGGAAAGTAGACAGGTATAGATTTTAAAAAATATATATTTTACTCAATTTGGACTCTGGGAAGGCCCTCAAAATCAGCTCCAAATTGGCACGACGCATAGAGATTTCAGGTGCGGCGCATTCGGAATTTTGGCCTAGTTTTCACTCAAAAACTCAGTTTTTCGCCTAGTTTTGGCCAGTTTGACTTTTTCATCTCCAAATGTGAAAATATTGATGTAACTTGATGTAATTTCATGGCTTTGATGTAATTTTGGCACATTTTTACTCATGTAAGTAGATTCACTCACCAAAAAGTGAATTGTAACTCAATGAATCAGTTTCCTATCTTATAGAGGCAAGTTGTTCCACTGCCTATTTTCCAGTTCTTAGTTTAGATCTTGTTGAAACAGCTCCTAAACTAGTGATATCAACCCCTAGAGGCATGGGGATGATTTAGGCTTGTCTATATCTTGTATTTTCTCAGTCATATTCAGGTTTGGACACTCCGGATTGCTTGGAGCTTCATTGTACATTTCATCTCTGCATTTTGGCAAAGGAATAGACCAGGGTTTGCAGCACTCTTTGGGATCCATGTGGCTCTTTGTTTTGATGGTGTGTTTCTCTCTATGATTGTAATTTTATTGAATTTTCATGTGTATCATTTCTTCTCAAATTAAACAAACAAGTAATAAAGGTGGAATCCATTAGATTTGTAGTGCTCTGCCTTGAAGTTTTGTTTAATTTTCCATGTTTTTAAACTATCTGAAGAGGATTCTTGAAAGCCTCTTTCCCTCTTCAACCCATCACCAGTCTAAGCTATTCATTTCATTCAAATATAAGAATCAAAACAATTTCCTTCCTTGCCCCATTCAGCTCTCTGCAAAACTGATCATTTCCCAAACCCAAAATCTACCTTTCCCTTTGATTCCAACAAAAACCCTCAAAATAAAATTAAACTCTTTTACCTATATACCTAGCCTAAAATTGGTCTTTATTCAAGTCATCTCAAGCCTCATTTATTATTTTTGATGATATTTACAAGGAGAGAGCCCTCTCCCAATCTGGTAGGGCTAGCTACCAGATTAAGCGTGGTTTGATGTTACCCTAGACTCTGCCTTCCTTCAGCCTGAGGTAGATTTAGGAAATAACAGAATCGACGGTGGAGAAGGTCATTAGAGGTTTACAACAGGGTGTGATCAGGGCATGATGGAACGAGCACAGGCTGTTATATCTATTCAGATCGATGGCAGGAGCTATTTCAACGCCGATAGGCCCAATACGCTATCACATCGGAAGTTTTGTTTTACAAAGAAAATAGGCATGTCCCACTCTGACTCTCTGATGTGATTAGTGATTTGCGGGCTAAATCTTGGTTTTATTGCCCATGCTTATGGAGCAGAAGTGGTTATGGGCTAGCCGAAAGGTGCTTAGCTTGCACATGGAAAAATATGGGTTTTTAGCCAAAAATAGAACTTTTAAGGCTGAAATTAGGCTTTCGGTTAAGGGAAAAAAGGGCGCTGCAATCAAATGAAAGGATTTCACTTGGTTTAGAAGGAATAATTTGATGGTTTTGGGAAACTTAGGAGGGATTTTTGGGGTTAAAGGGGAAATTTTGCAAAAGGAAAGAGGCCAAGATGGGGTATTTTGCAGAGATACAAGGGCAGATGAAGGCTCTTTTAATCACCATTTTTCATAGATAGTGAGGCTTTTGGATGGAAGAAGCAGTGAGGATCCTTTTACAGAAAATGAACACACATAGGCTTCAAGGATGAGATATTTTCCTGGGAAATGTATCTCTTGAAGTCTCATAAACAATTTAGACACATGTTTGCTTTGACAAAAATTTCATAGGTGGCTAACAGTGGCTCCACGTGGGGATGGCTTCTTCTTGAAGGAATCAAGAATTCAGAAAATAAATCTTTGGAGTAGGCCAGATGCCTGATCTTTGAACCATCTTCCTTCCTTGATTCAGATGTAAAAACATGATGGATATTAATCAGCAGAAAACATTACCTAAACAATCTACCTACCCATCCTACAATCCTAACATTTTTTCTTCAAGGTGCATTTGGATTCACAAACCTTCTTCATCATTTTAATTGAAGGCAGAAAACAAAGCAATCTATTTCTACCCTTATTCCTCCATCAGACCAGATTAAACTATTGGCCTCATATTTTTCTCTACCTAATCTAATATCTGTTAGGATTAAACTGTCCAACAGATTTCTTCTTTACATTCTACAACAGAAATTTAAAAACAGTTAAACTAGGATTAGACAGTCTAGTTTGTTGTGTATCCAAGGCTTAAAGACAGCTGCACATGGACTGAAATTGTAGAAAATTGACAAAAAAATCTTGAAGGCTTGGTATTTTAAAACTTTTGAAGCGTCCTTCTTATTTTTGTGACTCAAGTTTTGAGCTTGTTAGAGTCGCTTTCTTCTTCATTTTAGCTCTGGTTTTGGGCTTGTTAGAGATGATCCTTTTTATTGTTTGTTGGTTCATATTTTGAGCGTGTTAGAACTAGCTTCCTTTACTTCCTTTGGCTCAGGTTTTGATCGTATTAGAGCCAATACTTTGCACTTTCGGAGGTTCATGTTTTGAGCATGTATGAACCTCTGTTTCTCTATTTTTTGAAACATTTTTCTCTTTTTCTTTGAAAATAAAACACAAAAATGGTATTTACAATGGAAAATAAAATCTAGAAATGGAAATTAGCAGTAGTAATGTTTGAGCATCCTGCCATTGACAGGACCCCCAAACAACGCTGTACCATCTAGATCTTGTAGAAAAAAGGCATTTGGACCCACGGTGGCCTGTATGATGTAAGGACCCTGCCACAAACTGTCAAATTTGCCATGCCTTCCTTTGTCCTCTCTCCTGGAGTCCCACTTCAGAAATTTGTCTCCAATTTTGAAGTCTAAGGCCTTAGTTCTCTTGTCAAATAACTTCTTAATATTTTCCTGGACTTTCAGAGCTTTGTTATAGACCTCTTCTCTTGTTTGTTGGAGATGAATTGTTTGATTTATCCACCTCACCATACTGTCCTCTTCTATCTAGATCTCTTGGACTATTTTAATCACTGGTATCCCAAGGCTGGTTGGAAACACTGCCTCTATCCCATACACAAGCTGATAGGGTGACATGCAAAAGGACTTCTTTTTTGTAAGTCTGTCAGCCCACAAAGCATGTATTAATTTGTTATGCCGTGACTTTTTGTTTTCTTCCAGCAGCTTTTTGATAATGGTCACCAAGCTCTTGTTTGATGATTCAGCTAACCCGTTACCCTGTGGGTAATAAGTAGTTGAATGACTGAGTGCTATTTGATACCTGTGAAAAAAATTAATCATTTTCTTGGATCCAAAATCAGTAGCGTTATTAATGATTATTTTTCTTGGGCAACCAAACCTAGAGAGGATGCCGTCTTCTAGGAACTTAATGATGACAGAATCTGTGGCATTCCAAGAAGGTATGGCATCAATCCACTTTTTGAAATAGTCTGTGGCTGTAAGGATCCACTTGTGTTGTGCAGAAGAAGTAGGGTTTATTTCCCCTATGAAATCTAGGCCCCATTGCAAAAAGGAACCCTCAATAGTAATGGGTTGTAAGGGAAAAGGGAGGAGTTTTCTCTTGCCTTCAAAAATATGGCATTTTTTACAGGAAATTATCATTTTTTGTATGTCATTGAAAAGTGTAGGCAAGTAATAGCTAGCTCTGAGTATTTTGTTAGCAGTGGCTTTCCAGCTCAAGTGACCTCCACACTCTCCTACATGGAACTCCTATTTAATTCTCTCGGCTTTAGTTTCAAGAAAACATTTAAGCAATAGACCATTTACATTTTTCCAGTATAAACACTCATCCAAACTACAATAGTTTCTAGCCTTTAGTTTCAGGAATCTGGCCTTAGTCTTCGATAGATCAGGAGGAACATTGAGGTTTGTGAGCACATATAGGATATCAAAATACCATGGAGAGTTTTGAATTTTTTCCTCAATAGTTGGATCAGGCAATCCTTCCTGTCCATCCAAGGCATCTACCATTTAATGTCCAGGGCTTGTAGATTTTATTCAGCCAATAGTTGAGATAAGCCCTGACCTTTGATCAGTTTCGTGGGTTTTATTTTCAGGTCATATTCTAAAATCACAACGATCCATTTTCCCCTCTTTCCATCTGGATATTGGGACAAGATGTCTTTAACCACTATTTTAGGCAGGTAGGCTATGGTGTGAGAATGCAATATATACACCCTAAATTCCTTCAAGGCCTTTACCAAGGCATAGGCCTGTTTTTCGATTATGTTATATTTTAAGGGTGCATCCCTCAGAGCCTTGTTGAAGAAAGCAATAGGCTGTTCCATTCCCTCTGGATTTTTCTGCAGCAAAACTGCAGCCACTGTATGCTCGGAGGCAAATGAAAATATCAAGAAATCCTTTGAGAAATCTGGGCCGATTAGGACGGGAGCCTGGGTGAGTGCAATTTTAACTGATTCAAAATATTTTTTAGCCTCTACATTCCAATTAACTCCTACACCTTTCTTCAGCATGTTAGTCATATTCCTGAGGTGTTCAGCTAAATTCGGAATAAACCTCCTTAGGAAGTTAATTTTCCCAATAAAGGACTGTAACTCTTCAATGTTTCTCGGGTGTGTGATCTGTAGTATTCCTTTAACCCTCTATGGGTCAATCTTAATTCCCTTCTCAGATATAATGTGGCCAAGAATCTTACCCTCTTGCAGCCCAAATACAGTCTTTTTGGGATTTAATGACAGACCAAACCTCCTACATTTTTCAAAAACTCTTCTTAGATGTCTTAGGTGTTCCTCATCAGTCTTGGAATAGACTGTTATTTCATCTAGATAGATGACAATGAAGTGCCCTATTTCATCCAAAAAATCTATTTCCATCACTCGTTGGAAGGTTGCACCAGCATTCATCAGTCCAAAAGGCATTTTTACGTACATAAAAATGCCCCATGGAGTGGTGAAAGTGGTCTTGAGTTGGTCTTCTGGGAGTACTAGAAATTGGTTGTAACCTGAAAAACCATCTAACAGGGAGATCCTTTTTGAGCCTACTACCCTTTTAAGAATGTGTTCCATATTTGGAAAAGGGTAATTTTCCTTAAGTGAGGCTTTGTTAAGGTTCCTGAAATCAATGCACAGTCTGATCTCACCTGTCTTCTTTCTCACAACTACTAGGTTCGAAACCCAATCAGAGAACCTTACAGGAACTATTATTCTTGCCTCATACATCTTTTTTATTTCCTTGTCTATTGCAAGAATTTTTTTTGGGTTAATTCTGTGAAGTTTCTATCTGAAGGGTTCCTGGTTCTCTTTCAAAGGTATTTTGTGCTGTATAATGTTTGTGTCGTAGGCCTTTAAGTCCTCGTAGCTCTAGGAAAACACATCAATGAATTATTTAAATAGGTCAATGTATTTATTTTTCATTTCTGCGGGCAAGGAATTAGCCAATTTTATCATCTTAGGCTTGTCTTCAGCGCCTATATTTCATTCCTCAACTTCAAAGTTTGAGTGTTCTATGGTGGTTTTTTTCGGTACATCATCGAAATCGAAAAGATCTTCTAAAGGTGCCAGACCTTGAGGTATGTTTTTATCTTTTTCCTGTATCACCTCTATTTCCTCTTTATCTGCATTCTTATATTCTTCTGTTGTATTTCCAATCTGTTCAGTTAAAGTGTTTATTTCAATGTTACGGGGTGATTTTTCTGCGTCGGGAGGTTCCTCACTTAGGCAGCTATCCTCGGATTTAGAGTCTGAATCGGAGAATTCAAACTCGTTCCTGCCTATCAGGAAATCCTCAATCTGCTTATCGCACTCAAATACCTGCCGATATTTCTCGTTGTCAGGTACTGCAGGTCTGTACTTTGTCTGCATGATGAGTTGTTTGTCACTAGGAGGCCTGTGATATGAACTGGATATGCGGGCTAATCCGTTTGCAATTACGTTCTGACTCCTAGGAATAAACACCAGTTCATATTCCACAAAGGTTTTCAACAAATCCATGGCGTCATTCCTATACACTCTCAACCTAGGGTGTTTCACTGTGTATTCACCATTCCCCTGTTTAATGATTAGCTCAGATTCTCCATGTACAACTATCCTTCGGGCTCCTAGTTTTCTCAATAAATTCAGGCCTAGGATAAGAATCTCGTACTCCGCAATATTGTTTGTACACTTGAAGTTCAGATTGTAGGCACGATTATCGGCATAGTCTTTCTCAATGTTATGTAACCACACTCCCACCCCTATAGTCTTTCTAGTACAGGACCCGTCGAAATTCATTTCCCATAAAGGTTCGCTCTCGAGTTTATCATCGGTTTCTTTCCTAGCGTAGGTCTCATTGCTACGCGGTAGTGGGGGACCTATGTTATGGTGTGGAGGGTTTCATTCTTTGTGTGGTGTATGGGCTTCAGCGAGGTGACTAGCTGGTTGTTTTTTTTTTGCTTCTGGCTCATTCTGAGTTTTAGATTTGGTGCATTGTCCAAAAGGTTCTTCTTCATTTTCTTCCGAGTCTAGAGTGGCCATTATGTCCAGATCTATGGGCTCTATTTCATTGTTTGTATCTCTGTTCTCTAATTCTGGCTCTTTTAAGGACTTATCGTTGCAGAGGATAAAGGATTATATATCAGTGTGTACAGAGTACAAAGGTTAATTTTCAGGCTTTTCAGGGCTGCTAACCAAGAATTTCATTTGTGCCTCTCTATACAATCTCCTAAGTTGGCTAAAGACAGGGATTGTGGCATATGCCCCATCCATCTGCATTGTACCTTGCAGCTTGGTTCCCCATGACCTCGATAGTAACATGCCATACTTAGGTGGCACACCTGCCACTACAACATCCATGACCATACAGTTGGCTGGAATCTGGGTCAAGTTCACACACAGGTCTTTGATCAGGCCAAGACACTTTACCCTGCTAGAGTCAAATGAATATAAGTCTTTATAGGGACAAGTTATCTCTAGGCCTAACCTCTCCATAACTACCTTAGGCATCAGGTTGTGTGATGCCCCAGATTCATGCATCGCGTTGTGAAGGATCTTGACATGGATGTTGAGACTGATGTAAAAAGGAGGTACTACCCCTTTCTGAAGCTTCCCTTCTATCTTTGGGCCAAATAGAAGGGTCGGTTGATCATCACTCAGGTTGACAGTATCAATGTTTTCCCCTAGGTTTAAATATTTCAAAATTTGGCCTTTATATACATCCTGAGTGGCCAGCTCAGAGAGTGGGATAAAGATTTTAATTTTCTTAATCTCACTCTCCAAATTGAAGGTAGACTGACTCTTCGTGATACTCAACTCTGTTTTGTTAGCCACTATCTTAGGGGCTGAATTAGTGTGTAAATTCTCACTATGTAGAGTGTTAGGAATTTTTTTATTAGGAGCACTAACTACAGTGCTAGTGCTGCTAGTCAGTTGACTTTTTTTTTCGGTATTTTGGTTGTCTTTCTCTTTGTTCTTCCCAAAACTCTCAGATGCTGATTTATTATTTTCAGTAGTCACTTTAGAAGTTTTCTCAGACCCTTTCTTAACAGTAATCTCAGAAGCTTTTGGTTTGGAGTTTTCTAAGTTCTTTTTGCTTCTAAGTTCATACTGTTCTCAAACCTGCATGATAGCATTTTCAAACCCAAGCCTGTAATCCTCAGATTCTAATCTTTCCTCATCCCAATATGAGGGTGAGGGTTGATCTTCTTCTGTGGAACGATTGTGGATTGAATTTTATATTCCAAACATATTTATTATGGTTCTTTCAGACCCTTCTATGATTCCCTCATCTTCATCAAGAAAATTTTCCTGAAATGGGGGTATGACTTGTTGGTCTGATTCTCTTTGTCTGTTGGGAGTGGTATTGTTTCTCCTAAAGTTTTGGTTCTAGTTATGATTTCGGTTTTTGTTCTGATTGCTGACTGAGACAACCATTTTTTCCATCATTTGCTATAGCTTTTCCATGTTTTTGGCTAAATGGTCATACTTTGGATCAGATGTGGAAGCTACAACATCATCCATATATGTCACCCTCTTCTCAGCCCTCATTTTGGCTTTCTTCTCAATCAGGTTAGCCTCTACACTCACTGCCCCTTTTTGCATATCTTCCCATGTGTTGTAATCTCTCTCCCTAAGCTGGTAGGCCATGTCAGCATGAAAGCCTTTAGGGTATTTCACTAAATCCATACCTTGGGGAGGTTTCATATGTGGGGGAAGAGCATTGTAAATGCATCATGGACACTCTCTCCTACATTCCTTTTAAGTTTTTTTTATTCCGCTAAGATTTGGAGAGGGTTGGCCTTAGCTTCCCATTTGTTTATGAAGGTTTGATATAGAGTGGGAAGGTCTTGGATACTATTAGGAGGTAGGCATTTAAACCATTTCTTCACATCACCTCCTAAACTCTGGGTGAAGATTCTCATTTTGACTGTCTCATCATCTATCTCCATAGAGTCAAAGGAATCTTCCATCCTATCTACATGGTGTTGAGTTGTGGTAGACTCTTTTGCAGTGAAATGTGGGATCTTTGATTGATAATTGTTGGGTAGGGGTACTAGAGGCTGAGGTAACACCAAAGGTTCATACTAGGCTACCATAATTATGTTTTGATGAGGTAAAGGATTTGCTTGTGTAGTGGGTATGTGGATGACAGGGATACTAGGTCCAACAGAAGTTTGTTGCGCGGATTTAGGGTGAAAAAGCCCCAAGTTCTGAATGAAATGAATATCTGGGGGATTAGATGGAGGGGTCTGTCTATCCCTACTATGTCAACCATTGTGAGATGGTGAACCAGTGAACTCAACACCTAGCTGGTCTAAAACACTGAATGACCTGGCTCTAAATAAAATACTGGGTAAGTCTAGGTCAAACAGAGGGTCGGATAGAGCTGTAAAGTCTTCTGGTATAGAATTAGCTCTATGGGTGTGTTTGGAAATAGTTGGCTTTCTAGGTGTAGGGGATTTATTGAGAATTCTCTCGGGGTTGTAAACTATTTCAGGTGGGTCTGGGTTAGGATAAGCTCTTGTGTGAATGGTTTTCGAAGCCAGAATGTTGTTTTCAAACCAAGCAGCTTAGCCCTACTTTGTTACTTATAATATGGTTGATGTTGCTATGAAGGTTGGTCTCTCAGTGGAGTCTTATGAAAACCAAGATAATCAGTAGGCCTACTGATCACCAGTGGAGTCTTTAATCGTCAAGGAGCTATGGAGTTGCCAGGTGGAAGGTTAAGAATGTTTCAAGGGGGTATTATGTCCACCACAGTGATTAACCACCAAAATAAGGCTATTATGGTCTTCTTTGAGTCTTAGAAGTGTTTCAAGGTGTAATTTTCTCAAAGTTCCCTAGTGGAGTCACCATTATGTTGGAGACGACAATGGGACACAGACCAATGTTAGTAGTTATGGACTCTCGGATTTTGTTCCCCAACGGAGTCGCCATTATGTTGGGGTTCCCATGTTTTGGAAAGTTTGGCAATACCAAAAGATGAGACAACATCAGAACCACTTTGGGACCTCAGGATGTAGCCCTCCTAGGTCTGGAGAGGGATCTCTCTATGATAGGAAAAGGTATATGTCTTTGAGGCTCTGTTTTTAGGTTTTAGGCTAGTTATAGGCACGGGTTTGTTTGTTTAATTGTTTGTTTGGTTGTTGGGAAACGAGAAAGGAAGGGTTCACTGTGAGACAAGGCTGAATAAAGAAGGTTCTAGACAGAAGAGAAATGATTTCAGGGAACACTCAAGACCATTGGGCAATGGAGTCAGGAAAGGATTTACTTGCTATTCAATATGCAGGCTCTCAGTTGGGCTAGTCATCTAAAGTGTTGGATCTTCAAGATGATAGTGTGGCATGAACTGGTAAGAAATAAGGTGAAAGGCAAGGAAACCTCCAAGGTGACCATTCAGGAATCAAATCTAGGGACAGGATGTGCCATTAGACACCTAAGGTCCAACTCCTAAAGGGTAAACTCTTAAGACAAAGGGAACATTAAAGATTCAAACGCAAAGGTGAAGACCTGAGATCAGAGAGAGACTTTGAACTCTCAATGCTTTGGCATACAGCTTAAGGGAACTTAGAAAGGTTCAATTAATCAAAAGGGCCCTAGTGAGACAGAAACAACGTTCTAAACTCCCAGCATCCCAATTATTTCAATTAAATCCAACAAGAACATCTGAAGACTGATTTATTAATCCATACATCAGCTAGCAGTAAATTACAGCCACTACATTGGTTAAATTAACTTAAATCAGCACTCAGATAACACATACAGTAGAAAAAATCAAAGGTAGGGAGAGTAGAAACATAGGGTACCATGCAAGGGTAAATCCTATGCCAGATTTCTGATGCGTACCAGCAGAAATAAAATATGATGAATCACAAAGTGAAACAAAGACAGGGATAGAAAAACATCATCGTTACTTTAAATCAGGATCAAAAGAAATGTTCTTGGCATATTAAAGAGCAACACCTGTCATGTACAAAATTGCTAATAGCTTAATATGCAGTCTCAAAACATCTTCCTCAGCCTATCTTACAACTTTACACAGGGAACTATATCTCAAGAGAAACAACTTACAATTCACAGATATCTGATTAACAACCCTTACAATGAGTTTCTTCATGAGTTTTATAGCTAAAAGAGAGGCAGAGGGGGTAGGTGAACACTGAATGTAACATTAAAATAGAGAAGTAAAAGGGGGTCGAGGCCCATTCTATTTTAATATCTGAGAATTAATTTTCAGTACTCTTTGGATGAAAGAGTGGTCTTCGACAGGCTGCAATTTATTCCCGGTATGTTCTTTATGTGATTTCGCTGCAGTACTTGTAGTACTCTGGTGAATAAAAAAATATAGATAAATGATTATGAGGCCAACCATACTGTGTAACAAATTTTCTATTAGCATTAGGACTATTGTCAAAGGGAGATCTTCTCGGAGACACAATGTAGAATAAAGACAGTATGGGTACTATGTCCTTTCTCAGGAGAAAGCTTCTGTCGATGTGAGACACTGTCAATATTTTTTTCTGTCCTATAGGCCTCTTTAGGCCTACTGTGATGATCAGGAGGTCTTCAATACGGTGAAACTACCATTTAAACAATGAATCAGAGCTAAAATTATTTCCTTACGGGTCTTAAACTCTCTAATTACCCACTGATACTCTTTGCCGCTTCATCACTGTCTCTTTCTGTGAAATTTGGAACTCTAATGGTGCTGGGGGTACTTTATAGAGTTAAGCTCTATCCTTTAATGAAAATCACGTTCTAACACCTTCCCAGACTCTTATTTGTAATATTACGCTCCAAAATTAGCCTTCTCTACGCTGGGTGCCACTATAACAGTGACTGTGAGCAATGGCGGAGTTCACCGCCTATAACCTGAAAAAACACACAAACATGTTAAGAAATCCATGCATGGAAGGATGGATTTGGTGGAATGCTGTGAATATGGCAGCGCAGTAGAGGTGAATGTTGTGGATGTAATGGAACGCGGTGGAAGGATGCAATGAAACAGTGAAAATCGAACTGATGAAAGTCAAGAGAAATGAAAAACTTTAATGTAAACATTAAAATTTTAATGTTTGGCGGGATGATATAATTTAATGTGAAATATAATGTTTGGAACTTTGAACGAAATACACAGAATATGTGTGGAAAAAATATGAAATGGGCAGATATGGCAGGACCCGGTCATGGGTGGAGGATGATTCAATCAGGATCGTCGGATCTTAGGAGGGGATCGATGGCTGTGATTGGATCAGAGAAGCCCAATCAGGGGACACATGGCAGAATGAGGGCAAATCCTGGGCATTGGTTCTTGTGGATTCAATGTCCAGGATCATGTTGGAGGATCACAATCGGGAGGAATGGAGGATGGCTCAGTTTAAACTTTGCGATTGCAATCGGAGCTGGGAAGCGAGGATCGCCAGATTAAAAGGTGAATCGAAGGTGGATAATGTCATTAGAGGTTTACAACGGGATGTTATTGAGGCACGACGGAATGACCGCAGGCCGTCAGATCTATTCAGATCGACAACGAGATTTATTTCAACGCCGACAGGCCCAATATGCTATCGCATCGGAAGTTTTGTTTTACAAAGAAAATAGGCATGTCCCGCTCCGACTCTCCGATGCGATTAGTGCTTTGCGGGCTAGCACTTGGTTTTAGCACCCGTGATTATGGATGGGAAGTGGTTAGGGGCTGGCCAAAAGGTGCTTAGCCCGCACATGGAAAAATATGGGTTTTTAGCCAAAAACAGAACTTTAAAGGCTGAAATTAGGCTTTTGGTTAAGAGAAAAAAGGGCATTGCAATCAAATGAAAGGATTTCACTTGGTTTAAAAGGAAGAATTTGATGGTTTTGGGAAACTTAGGATGGATTTTTGGGGTTAAAGGGGAAATTTTGCAAAAGGAAAAAGGCTAAGATGGGGTATTTTGCAAAGATACAAGGGAAGATGAAGGATCTTTTAAGCACGATTTTTCACAGACAGTGAGGCTTTTGGATGGAAGAAGTAGTGAGCATCATTTTACAGGAAATGAACACAAAGAGGCTTCAAGGATGATAGATTTTCCTGGGAAATGTATCTCTTGAAGTCTCATAAACAATTTAGCCAGCTATTTGCTTTGACAAAAATTTCATAGGTGGCTAACACACAGGATCCTGGTCTATGTTAATGGTGATGTTTTTCCTATCCGTATTTGTCTTCCCTCATGTTTTACATGTTGTTCATTTTCTATGATAAAGAATAGAAAATTTAGAATAAGATTTACTGTCAAAGTACCCTATCTCTGTTTGAAAGCTTTATCTTTATGTTTTCTTCTGCTAAGGTCTAATTGGAGGATTCTTAATTTCCCTTCAGTGTTATCCAGTTTTTTATTTTAGAAATGATTCAATAGAGTATAACCAATGAAGAAATTTTGGTGAGCCCATGTATTTCTGATTACAAATTTAGATATTGTTTTGAATGTTATTTTCAAGGTTTGCTAAGTAGAGTTAACCCAGGGAAGTCTATGGTTTGCCCTGTCCTCTGGCTAATATTCAATAGTTTCTTTGAAATATCCCTTGAGAGTATGCCAAAAGTAGGCTAGATTCATAGTTTCTGTTTGATCTTAGGCTACTTTCCTTGTTCTCTTATATGTTTTCTCCTTTCTGAAAGTAGTCTTAGGATTATTGGATTGTTGTTTGAAAAGTGTGCTTTAATAAAGGTTTTCCCAAATAAGTCTATGGTTTGCCCTGTACTTTGGTTTTCTTCAAACAATTACTTTGAAAGGATTTTCTTGTCTTAGTGAAGTTAGATTCCTAATTGGTTTCAGCTTTGCTTCTTTCACAACATTTGAATGTTTCATATCACAATTCAATCTAAAAGATCCTTTGATATAGATGACTTGCCCTATGGAAACCCTTGAAGAATTGTTGTACAATTAAATCCTTTTTTGACTCCATAGCCTAATGGATTAATATTGTTTCCTCACCTATGTTTTCAGTCGAAACCTTCTTTTAATTTACTCTCACCTTCACCCTTCACCTTACCTCTTCAGTTAATGATATCCATCCCAACCAACCAAAAAATTTTCTGAGCTTCTAAACTAGCCTAATATCATAAACAAAGCATAAATATATATCCCTTGAAAAACTTAATATAGAGATCCCTCTATGAATCCAAGAAGGCTAGGTCCTTGGATTCCAAAGTGGTTCTGATGTGGCCTCCTATAGTGTTTATTCTTGCCAATATTATAAATCACATGGAGCCAACATAGTGGTGACCATACTAGGGAAACTGAGTAATAGATAACTTCAAAACCCAGAAAACTCCTTTCCTAAAATGAATCAAGTGTTTGCCAAGATTGGTTCCTGATTGTTGATGGTGGACAACAACCAATCCTAGAAAACAAGTAAAAATCTCCCACCTGGTGACTCCAATGGTTTTTAGTAGGCCTGCTGATTCCCTTTGGTTTTCCATAAACTCTAGTGGGAAACTTATTTCATCATAAAAACATCTTTAAGACCCAGTTAAGAATTTTTGAGGATTAAGTTTTCTTACACAAGATCATTTTTCTTTCAAAGACTATCATATCTAGCTAGCTTTTCTTATCTTTGGGTCTGAATCTTGGCTTTTAAAAGAATTCATACTAGATCCCATCCTGACCCAAATCCTCCTGAAATAGTTGACAATCTAGAAATCATCCTTAGGAAGTCTCCTATATCCAGAAACACAACTATTATGAGATCAATCCATAGAGCAAAATCTGTCCCTGAAAACCTTACAGCTCTGCAAGATACCCAAGTTGACTTACCTTTCACAAGAAACCCATCTAGAACCAAGTCACTTAGTGGTATAGATATGATAGACTTTGAGCCTGAAAACTCACAAAATAATAGCAGCAAAAAAACCTCCCCATCTGATGCAGGGGCATTAGACACTAGCCAGCAATGTAAGAGTTTTGTCCACATGCTGTGGCTAGGAGGGTTTGAAAATAGTCGAATTGTTATATCTAGGTGTAAATTCATTAGCTAATTGTATTATTAGATCAGTTAGAGTCGTAGAAGTTGAATAGCTCAGTTAGTCTAGCTGTCATATTCCAGTTAGTTGAATTATTTTAATTAGGCTGTCGATTTCCTAAAACGGTCCTCTCAGAGGAACCGAAGAGTCATACGTTTATGTATATAATTGTAATCCCTCAGATGTATAGGGGGAGGAGTAGAGAAAAAGAGAGATTTTTTCAATAAACTCTGTGTATTGAGAAATTTCTTCCGGTTGAATAAAATTCAAGCCCTGTTGATCTCCAAACTGCCTGTATTTATATTTGTGAAGAAATTTGTTTAATTGTGAAGTGATTGGAATCTGTATATATATATATATATATATATATATATATATATATATATATATATATATATATATATTTGTTGAACTAACCTGCCGTATAGGTCCTGTATCCCTTGGTTCCTAATTTCTCTTAAATTTATTCGAATAACCATGTTAAATCCATGCAACCACAGGCGAGGTCAGTGCAATGAAATCGTGGTCGCGAACACTGTGTATTTGGAAGGTTTCCCACTTTGTAAAGAATTAGAGTTGTTGCTTCGAACCGTAACCGCAGTTTATGTGTGAGTTAGAGAACGAGGAGGATCATGCAACTGGCATGAATCATAGTTAAACACTGTGGAAAAAAAACGCGAGTGGTTTTGAAAAGTGGTTTGCCCATATCGCACCACTTTTGGTGAAAAGGTGGTATTTTTTGAATTGGAGCAATTCCACAGAGCCTTCGAGACGTGGAACTGGACGGGAGTACAAAACCGCCTTCCTGTATTCTCATTGCGTGTTAAAATTCTGGCACTGGAGGTCGAGCGATATCGACGACAGCCGTCGATCTGGCGTAGAGTCATCGGACAGTGTTCATCTGACAGATATGCGTGGGATTTAACCAAGGTACGATGAGCGCATTGATTGGGCGATTGAACGTAGACGCGGGGCCCAGAACCAAGGATTATATAAGAGTTATTTATTCAAATAGTGAATTGGTTTATATGGAGTGTGAAGGTCTAAACATTGGTTATAAAGCACAAAGAAAATAGATATATGCCGGGGATATAATATAAAGTTAAAAAACAAATTTGCGGATAGTATTATTTATCAAATTTTATGAATTTGATAATTAATAAAAATAAATAGACCACGTGGAGCAGGGAAAATTCCAGACATAGCCACAATGACGATTGACCATCTCTCCTCAGGGTTGAATTTCAGCCTTGTTGCATCATTTGTGGTATGAGAGCTGTTGTCTGAAGTTGTTTTTGCTGACATGGCGATCCGAGTTGGTAGAGGTGCTGGCAGAAGAAGACCTGTTTCCAACGCTGAGGTGTTGGGGATGTTGCAGAGGGTCAAGGCCAGAATAGATGCCATGGAGTGAAGACAGCCCAGAGATCCAGAAGACATCAGAGAACCTGAGACAGAAGAAGCAGAAGAAAATGTTGAAATTCCTCCTGACATGAGGCTCCTTAGAACTATTCTTGGGTCTGCAGTTAAGCCCATAATTGAAGTGTCGAGTTATGCAGGGGGACTGAATCCAGAAGAACTAGTAGACTGGATTAATGAAATGAAAAAATGCTTCGATTATGAAGAAATAAGTGAAGATAAGAAGGTCAAGTTTGTAGTAACAAAGCTGAAAGGACATGCTGCACTTTGGTGGGATGGAGTGTAGGTAGAAAGGAGGAGAGTTGGCAAGCAACCTATCAAGAGCTAGGCCAGAACGATGGCTAAATTAAAAGGTAAATTCTTGCCTAGTGATTACCAGCTGACATTTTATAAAAAAATGCAGAGCCTGAGACAAAGGTTGCTGACAGTAAAGGAATACACAGAGGAATTCTACAAAGTAAGCATAAGGGCTGGGCAATTCCAAGACACACCTAAGAAGACTGCCAAATATGTGAATGGTCTTAAGCAGGAGATCCAAGATGAGATTGGTCTCCTGTCTCCTAAGACAATGGAAGAGGCCTATCAGATGGCCTTGAAAATAGAGAAGAAACTCCTGAGGAAACAATCTGCCAAGAAGAGAGGTACTTTCCATGGGAAGGGAATTCAGGGTGGTAGAGGAAAGCCTGCTACACCTAGGGATGGAGCTAACAGTAGCTCACCTCAGAAGGCATCTACAGAGGAGGATGCAAGGGGTAGAAGGGGTTATTACAGAGGAAAAGGAAGAGGAGGCGGAGACAGAGGCAAAGGTAGAGAATTGAGGTGTTATAGATGTCAGCAAGTGGGACACAAGCACTATGAATGTCCAGAGAATGTGGGTGCTGGTCCAAGGAATGCTGTTGTTTCCCAGGCTAGAGAAGAGGCAGAAATTGAAGAAGAAATTCTTCCAGAGAGGGGAGAATCCTTGGTGGTGAATAAGGTCTTGTTGAAGCAAGCTAAAGAGGTCACTGAGCCTGCACAAAGGAAGACTTTGTTTAGGATCATATGCAAAGTCCAAGGGAAATGATGCCAGCTAATTATTGATAGTGGCAGCACAGACAATCTGGTTTCCACAGAGGTAATAGAGAAGTTGAAGTTGAAAACAAGGGAGCATCCAACTCCCTACAGGGTGTCCTGGCTGCATAAAGGACATCAGCTGGTTGTGAAAGAACAGTGTGAGATAGAGCTTCAAATGGGAAAATATAAAGATAAGGTCTTGTGTGATGTAATGCCCATGGATGTGTGTCATATACTGCTGGGTAGACCTTGGCAGTTTGACAGAGCAGCAGTGCATGATGGCAAGAAGAACACTTACAAGTTCTTCAAAGATGGGGTACATCATACATTGATACCCATGGAAGAAGGAGAGCCATCCAGCAGAGTGATTGATCCAAAGACCTTGTTGTTGAGCGGGAAGGAATATCTGCAGTAGATAGAAGAAGAAGAGGTAAGCTTTGCTTTAGTTTGCAAACCTAAAGTAGTTCTTACTTCTACAAAGATTTCTGATTTGCCAGTAGAAATCCAAGAGATGTTAGATGATTATTGTGACATTATTGTGGATGATTTACCTGATGAGCTGCCACCTGTGAGAAAGATCAGCCATCAGATAGATTTTATCCCTGGTTCAAATCTACCAAATAAGGCAGCCTACAGAATGACTCCTAAAGAAAATGAGGAAATCAGGAGACAAGTACAGGAATTGGTGGACAAGGGGCTGATTAGAGAAAGTTTGAGTCCATGTGCAGTACCAGCAGTATTGAGCCCAAAGAAAGATGGAGGCTGGAGGATGTGTACTGATTCCAGAGCAATCAATAAGATCACAATTAGGTACAGATTCCCTTTGCCCAGAATTGAGGATTTAATGGACTGTTTGAGTGGTGCTAAATATTTCTCAAAGATAGATTTGAAGAGTGGATACCATCAGATTAGAATAAGAGAGGGTGATGAGTGGAAAACTGCCTTTAAAACAAATGAAGGATTATATGAATGGATGGTAATGCCTTTTGGGTTGTCAAATGCACCTAGTACTTTTATGAGACTTATGAATGAAGTATTGAAAGAATTCATTGGTAAATTTGTGATAGTGTATCTGGATGATATATTAGTTTTCATCAGAACTAAAGAAGAACATTTAAGGCATCTTAATCATGTCTTGAAGAAGCTGCACCAAGAGAAACTGCTGATAAATTTGAAGAAATGCTCATTCATGAAGGAAGAGTTGGTGTATTTGGGGTTTGTTGTTTCTGCAGAAGGATTGAAGATGGACCCAGAAAAGGTTAAGGCAATTGTGGAATGGCCTTCACCCAGGAATGTCTTTGAGGTAAGAAGTTTCCATGGACTTGCTAGTTTTTACAAAAAGTTTATAAGAAACTTCAGTAAGATTAATGCACCCATAATTGAGACAATAAAGAAGAGCAAACAACCATTTAAGTGGACTGCTGAAGCAGAAAGAAATTTTAAACTGTTGAAGCAAAAGATAACAGAGAAGCCTGTTTTGATTCTGCCTGATTTTACTAAACCATTTCAAGTAAAATGTGATGCCAGTGGAGAGGCCATTGGAGCTGTGTTGAGTCAGGATGATAGGCCTATGGCATATTTCAGTGAAAAGCTGAATGACACCAGAAGAAAGTATTCCTCTTATGAGAAGGAATTCTATGCAATTGTTCAGGCATTGAAGAAGTGGAGACATTATTTGATGTCCAGGGAATTTGTATTGTATTCTGACAATCATGCTTTGCAGTATATTGTACAGCAGCCCAAGTTGAAACATAAGCATGCTAAATGGGTTGAGTATCTCCAAGGTTTTAATTTTGTTTTGAAACATATAAGTGGCCAAGCCAATAAAGTAGTTGATTCTTTGAGTAGGAGGCACATGCTTGTTCAAGAAACAAATTTTGAAGTTGTAGGATTTGATTTTCTCAAAGAATTGTATAAAACAGATCCAGATTTTAAAGAAGCATTTGAGGCATGTATTAACCCTGTTTTAACAGATAGAAGCCAGTGGCTGGATTATTTCCTGCAGGAGGACTTGTTATTCAGAAGAAGCCAACTGTGTGTACCAAAATGTTCCATGAGAGAAAATTTGATCAAAGAAAAGCATAGTGGTGGACTTGCTGGACACTTTGGTACTGATAAGACTTATGAGCAGCTGAGTCACTTTTATTTCTGGCCCAAGATGAGAACAGAAGTGGACAAGTTTGTGAATAATTGCAAGATTTGTCAATATGCCAAAGGAAGGAGCCAGAATGCAGGATTGTACACTCCCTTGCCTATTCCAGACAGGCCTTGGGACATGGTGAGCATGGATTTTGTTCTAGGATTGCCCAAGACTTAGAGAGGGAATGATGCAGTCTTTGTTGTAGTGGACAGATTCTCCAAAATGGCACATTTTAGTCCATGCTGTAAAACTAGTGATGCCACCCATGTTGCTAACTTGTTTTTCACAGAAGTTGTTAGATTGCATGGGTTACCCAAGAGTATTGTTTCAGACAGAGACACCAGATTTGTGGGGCATTTTTGGAGGACATTGTGGAAGAAACTTGGAACTAAACTAAGTTTCAGCTCAACTTATCATCCTCAGACTGATGGACAAACTGAGGTGGTGAATAGGAGTCTGGGAAATTTGTTGAGATGTCTTGCAGGAGAACATCCCAAGCAGTGGGATCATATTTTGCCCCAGGCTGAATATGCATATAATTACTCACCAAATAGGAGCACAGGGCAGAGTCCATTTCATATTGTTTATGGAATGCACCCCAGAGGGATATCAGAGTTAAGAAATCTGGGGAAGGCAGAGCTAAGGAGTTAAGATGGTGAGGAATTTGCTTCAAAGATCCAGGCCATACATGAACAAGTGAAACAACAACTACAAGGCAGAAGCATCAAATACAAAAACAGAGCAGACTTGGGCAGAAAATAAGTTCATTTTAAAGTAGGAGATCAGGTTTTGGCACACTTGAGAAAGGAGAGATTCCCAAAGAAGCAGTACAACAAATTGAAGTTCAAAAAAATTGGGCCATGCAAGATACTTAGGAAGTTCTCTGCAAATGCTTATGAGATTGAATTACCTCCTGATGTTGGAATATATCCCATTTTTAATGTTGCAGATTTGTACAAGTATGAAGATGATGAAGAAATATCAGCAGACAAGGAACATATTGAGTGGAAAGAGCAGCTACCTCCAACACAGCCATTGCTACCAGAAAAGATACTGGATAAAATACCATTCAGGAGGACCAGAGGACGAGAGTAATTTCAGTACTTGATCAAATGGAAGGATAAGCCAGAGGAAGATGCCACTTGGATGACTGAAGAAATGTTGCAGAAGATAGGCAGATCAGTGGAAGAGCTCATGGAAAGGAGCCCATGAAGAAGATTGCCGTCGGGAGTCTGATGCAGGGGCATTAGACACTAGCCAGCAATGTAGGAGTTTTGTCCACATGTTGTGGCTAGGAGGGTTTGAAAACAGTCGAATTGTTACAGCTAGGTGTAAATTCCTTAGCTGATTGTATTATTAGATTAGTTAGAGTCGTAGAAGTCGAATAGCTCAGTTAGTCTAGCTGTCATATTCCAGTTAGTTGAATTATTTTAATTAGGCTGTTGATTTCCTAAAACAGTCCTCTCAGAGGAACTGAAGAGTCATACATTTATGTATATAATTGTAATCCCTCGGATGTATAGGAGGGAGGAGTAGAGAAAAATATGGATTTCTGCAATAAACTCTGTGTATTGAGAAATTGCTTTCAGTTGAATAAAATTCAAGCCCTGTTGATTTCCAAACTGCTTGTATTTATATTTGTGAAGAAATTGGTTTAACTGTGAAGTGATTGGACTTTGTATATATATATATATATATATATATATATATATATATATATATATTTGTTGAAATAACCTGCTGTATAGGTCATGTATCCCTCGGTCCCTAATTTCTCTTAAATTTATTTGAATAACCCTGTTAAATCCATGCAACCACAGGTGAGGTCAGTGAAGTGAAATCATGGTCGCGAACACTATTTATTTGGAAGTTTTCCCACTTTGTAAAGAATTAGAGTTGTTTCCTCGAACCGTGACTACGGTTTAGGCATGAGTTAGAGAATGAGGAGGATTGTGCAACCGGCGTGAATCATAGTTAAACACTGTGGGAAAAAAACCACGAGTGGTTTTGAAAATTGTTTTGCCCATATCACACCACTTTTGGTGAAAAGGCGGTATTTTCTGAATTGGAGCGATTCCACAGAGCCTTCGACACGTGGCACTAGACGAGAGTACAAAACCGCCTTCCTATATTCTTATCGCGTGTTAAAATTCCGGCGCTGGAGGCCAAGCGATATCGACGAGCGCATCGATTGGGCGATTGAACATAGACGCGGGGCCCAGAGCCAAGGCGTATAGAAGAGTTATTTATTCAAATAGTGAATTGTTTTATATGGAGTGTGAAGGTATAAACACTGGTTATAAAGCACAGAGAAAATAGATATATTCCAGGGATATAATATAAAGATAAAAAAAATAAAATCGGATAATATTATTTATCAAATTTTACGAATCTGATAATTAATAAAAATAAATAGACCACGTGGAGCAGGGAAAAGTCTAGACAGAGCCACGCCGATAATTGACCATCTCTCCTCAGGGTTGAATTTTAGCCTTGTTGTGTCATTTGTGGTATCAGAGCTATTGTCTGAAGTTGTTTTTGCTGACATGGCGATCCGAGTTGGTAGAGGTGTTGGCATAAGAAGACCTGTTGCCAACGCTGAGGTGTTGGGGATGTTGCAGAGGGTCGAGGCTAGAATAGATGGCATGGAGCGAAGATAGCCCAGAGATCCAAAAGACATCAGTGAACCTGAGACAGAAGAAGTAGAAGAAAATGTTGAAATTCCTCCTGACATGAGGCTCCTTAGAACTGTTTTGGGGTCTGCAGTTAAGCCCAGAATTGAAGTGTCGAGTTATGCAGGGGGACTGAATCCAGAAGAACTAGTAGACTGGATTAATGAAATGAACAAATGCTTTGATTATGAAGAAATATGTGAAGATAAGAAGGTCAATTTTGTAGTAACAAAGCTAAAAGGACATGCTGCACTTTGGTGGGATGGAGTGTAGGCAGAAAGGAGGAGAGTTGGCAAGCAACCTATTAAGAGCTGAGCCAGAATGATGGCTAAATTAAAAGGTAAATTCTTTCCTAGTGATTACCAGCTGACATTGTAAAAACAAATGGAGAACCTGAGACAGAGGTTGCTAACAGTAAAGGAATACACAGAGGAATTCTACAGAGTAAGCATAAGGGCTGGGAAATTCCAAGACACACCTGAGAAGACTACCAGATATGTGAATGGTATCAAGCTAGAGATCCAAGATGAGATTGGTCTCCTATCTCCTAAGACAGTGGAAGAGGCCTATCAGATGGCCTTGAAAGCAGAGGAGAAAATTTTGAGGAAACAATCTGCCAAGAAGAGAGGTACTTTCCGTGGGAAGGGAAGTCAGGGCGGTAGAGGAAAGTCTGCTACACCCATGGATGGAGCTAAGAGTAGCTCACCTCAGAAGGCATCTACAGAGGAGGATGCAAGGGGCAGAAGGGGTTCTTACAGAGGAAAATGAAGAGGAGGCAGAGACAGAGGCAGAGGTAGAGAATTGAGGTGTTATAGATGTCAGCAAGTGGGACACAAGCACTATGAATGTCCAGAGAATTTGGGTGCTGGTCCAAGGAATGTTGTTGTTTCCCAGGCTGGAGAAGAGGTAGAAATTGAAGAAGAAATTCTTCCAGAGAAGGGAGAATCCTTGGTGGTGAATAAGGTCCTGTTGAAGCAAGCTAAAGAGGTCACTGAGCCTGCACAAAGGAAGACTTTGTTTAGGAGCATATACAAAGTCCAAGGGAAATGCTGCCAACTAGTTGTTGATAGTGGCAGCACAGACAATCTCATTTCCACTGAGGTAATAGAGAAGTTGAAGTTGAAGACAAGGGAGCATCCAACTCGCTATAGGGTGTCCTGGCTGCATAAAAGACATCAGCTGGTTGTGAAATAACAGTGTGAGATAGAGCTGCAAATGGGAAAATATAAAGATAAGGTCCTATGTGATGTAATGCCCATGGATGTGTGTCATATACTGCTGGGTAGACCTTGGCAGTTTGACAGAGCAGCAGTGCATGATGGCAAGAAGAACACTTACAATTTCTTCAAAGATGGGGTACATCATACATTGATACCCATGGAAGAAGGAGAGCCATACAGTAGAGTGATTGATCCAAAGACCTTGTTACTGATCAGGAAGGAATATCTGCAGAAGATAGAAGAAGAAGAGGTAAGCTTTGCTTTAGTTTTCAAACCTAAAGTAGTTCTTACTTCTACAAAGATTTCTGATTTACCAGTAGAAATCCAAGAGATTTTAGATGATTACTGTGACATTGTTGTGGATGATTTACCCGATGAGCTGCCACCTGTGAGGAAGATTAGCCATCAGATAGATTTTATCCCTGGTTCAAATCTACCAAATAAGGCAGCCTACAGAATGACTCCTAAAGAAAATGAGGAAATCAGGAGACAAGTACAGGAGTTGGTGGACAAGGGACTAATCAGAGAAAGTCTGAGTCCATGTGCAGTACCAGCAGTTTTGAGCCTGAAGAAAGATGGAGGCTGGAGGATGTGTACTAATTCCAAAGAAATCAATAAGATCACAATCAGGTATAGATTCCCTTTGCCCAGAATTGAGGACTTAATGGACTGTTTGAGTGGTGCTAAATATTTCTCAAAGATAGATTTGAAGAGTGGATACCATCAGATTCAAATAAGAGAGGGTGATACCACAACAGTCCTGTAAACAAATCCAAAGATGCAACGCAAATTCAAAACATAGTGGCTGATAGTTCTGATCAAAACAAGGGAAAAAACACCCAAATTCATGACAAACATAGTAGTGACCCTAGCAGCACTAGAACCTCAACTAATGCTCCTGAAAAATCTATTTTAACTATTGTAAATAATAAAAACCAGCACGTTGATTTTGCTGAGAAAACAGTGACTAAAAAGGCTGAATTAAACATTTCCAAAAATCAAACTCCTTTCAGCATAGAGAGTGAAATTTCCAAGATAAAATTCTATATCCCTCTCACTGAGTTAGTCACTCAAGATGTATATAGGTCCCAATTGTTAAAGGCCTTGAACATAGGAGATAATAATGACTCTGTTAACTTAAATGACGACAAACCTGAGCTTCTGTTTGGACCAAAAATTGAAGGAACATTTCAATAAGGGGGAGTTCCTCCATTTTATGTCAGCTTAATCATCCATGATAACATTCTGCAAAATGCCATGCTTGACTCAGGAGCATCACATAACCTCATGCCCAAGGTAATAATGGAAATATTAGGCCTTGAGGTAACTAGACCTCATAAATATTTATACTCCTTTTATTCCAGCAGAGTTAAATGCCTAGGCCTAATAAAATATCTCTGTGTCAATTTAGCACAAATCCCAGCCAAAAGCTTAGTGATGGACATTGTTGTGGCTGATATACCCCCCAAATATAACATGCTTCTTTCAAGATCTTGGGGTGCTAAATTTCAAGGCATAATGCAAATGGATATGACTTATGCCACCATCTCTGTCTTTAGTCGACCTAGAAGAATCTATAGGGAAACACACATGAAATACATGGTGAGTAGCCACGAAAGACCAGAAAACTCCCCTCTTTATTATATGCATACTGACCTTGACTCATTCATTTTGTACAATGATGAGATTCCTAATGAGCAAGGGTTAGAAAATGAAACATCAACCAACATAGTGGCAGCCATAGAAAAATATGAAGGGAAAGAAAAATCATCCAAGTTGTTTGCTAATTCAGAAAATCACAGCAAACAAAATAAACGCCTTAAGCTACAAGAAAGTCATCAACATAGTGCAAATCATAATAATCAAAGACCAAACCCTCAACACGTTGAAAACCTTGAGGAATAAGACAAAGAAAAACATAGGACAGACCCTCAAAGAGAACATAATGGCATTCAAAATCAACAAAACAGAGAGGAAAAAGAAGAAATTAATGATGAATATGAAAACAATTCTCTTTGTAGCATGAGTTTTGATGGGTCTTGTACAAAAACTGGTGCAGGGGTAGGCATATGGGTGCACTACACTAAGAACAATTATGCTGAAGGTCATTCATAAAGATTAAAATTTCAATGCACCAACAGCATAACAGAATATGAAGCACTCCTCTTAGGACTACACTTGCTGAAAAAACTAGGAGCCAGAAGGATAACTATTCATGGGGATTCAGAATTGATAATTAGGCAAGTAAATGGGGAATACACTGCTAAACATCCCAGATTGAGAGCCTATAGAGATGATGCGATGGACATATTAAAATCATTTGTTTAATTCCAACTCACTTTTGTCCCTAGAAACCAAAATATCCTTACCAATGGATTAGCCTTTACTGCTAGTACCTGTCTAAAACCTTATGAAAGCAAACAATACATAGTTCAAGTCAAATATAGACTAGCAGTCCTAGACAATGAAAAATACTGGCAAGTTTTTGAAGGAGATAAATAAATAGAAGACTTCCTACAGTCCAGAAATGAATTTGAAATGCCAAATTCAAATTCAGAGTATGAAGAAGACTGTCCTACTGAGGAAACATCACATTTTAAAGAATAAGAAACTCCTAAGATTGCTGATATAAATCTATTAACCAAGAAAAATACACAGATTTAGTAAACGAAAATCTAGAAGTGCGGCAATCTAAAACTAAAAGCTTGCCAAAGGTACTGGTACCCCTAGAAGAATTGTTTGACTTTAATGATGTTGCAAAAAAGCCAAAAATAGAACTAACTGAAGCTGAAGTAGAAGAATGAAATATAGGTAGTAAAGAAAGGCCTAAAATGATCAAATTATCCAAGAAACTTCCAAATCACATTAAATTGAAATACCTTGAGCTGTTTAGAGAATTTTCTGATGTGCTTTCATGGAGTTATGAAGATTTAAAATCATATGATATAGAAATAATTCAGCATAAGATACCCCTCCGGGAAAACTAGAAGCCTTATAAACAAAAATTGTGTATAATCAACCTTGTTCAATTACCTCTGGTAGAGAAAGAAATTAGAAAAATGTATGATGCTGGAATTATAGTCCCTGTGAGATACTCAGAATGGGTATCCAATCTTGTATCAGTTAGGAAGAAAACAGGAGAAATAAGGCTTTGTATTGATTTTAGAAACTTAAATAAAGCCTCAAAGGACAACTATCCCTTGTCCAAAATGGATCATATTTTACAAAGGGTGGTAGGTTCTAGAAGAATTTATTTGTTATATGGCTTCTCAGGATATAACCAAGTATTGGTACACCCTGATGATCAACTTAAAACAGCCTTCACCACACCTTTGGGCACTTTCATGTATGTGAAAATGCCTTTTGGTTTAATGAATGTTGGTGCCCCATTCCAGAGAGCCATGGATATTTCATTCTCAGAATAAATAGGTTACTTCATTGTGATTTACTGAGATGACATCACAGACTATTCCAAAACAGATGAAGAACACCTAATACACCTAAGAAACATCTTTGAGAAATGCAGAAATATGGTTTATCCTTAAATCCCAAGAAAAAATTGTTCGGTCTCCAAGAAGGTAAACTTCTTGTTCATATCATATTTGAAGAGGGAATAAAGATAGACCCTAAGACGATTGAGGGTATATTGCAAATTAATCATCCTAGAAACATCAAGAAACTTCAATCTTTCATTGGAAAGATTAATTTCTTGAGAAGGTTCATACCAAACCTAGCTAAACTCCTTAGAAACATGACAGACATGCTTAAAAGAGAAGGAGTTAAATGGACCTTAGAAGTAAAGAAATCCTTTGAACTAGTAAAACAAGCACTTAATAAAACACAAGTTCTTATCAGTCCTGATTTTACAAAAGTTTTTTTCATATTTTCATTTACGTCAGAACACACAGTGGATGCTATCCTGCTACAGAAAAACATAAAGGGACAAGAGCAGCCTATTGCACTTTTCAGCAAGGCATTAAGAGATGCACCTTTGAAATATAATATAATGGAAAAACAAGCCTTTGCCTCAGTCAAAGCCTTAAAAGACTTCATAGTTTACATTTTACACTCACACATCATTGCATTTGTGCCTCATTCAGTGGTAAAATACATCTTGACACAAGATCCTGACGGCAAAAGAGGAAAGTGGATTGTTGTAATCCTAGAATATGACTTAGAAATCAAGCCCACTAAGCTCATCAAAGGTCAAGGACTAGCAAAAATTATGGCTAAATCCAACTTTCAAGCTCTTGATATAAACATGTTTAATGCATTAGATGAACAGGAGGAGTTGACATCTCCACTCATTGAAGATCATTTTCTGAATTCATCTTGGTATGTTGATATTTTTTATATGTTGTTTAATCTAGATGCCCCTCCTGGTTTGTTAAAAAAAAAGGTAAGGTTTTTAAAATTAAAGGTTGTAAATTACTGCATTTTAGATAAATGTATATATTGGAAAAATGCTAGTGGATTATTGCTTAAATGTTTTCTTGAGAATGATGTAGATAATATCAAGCATGAGTTCCATGAAGGAGAATGTGGAGGCCACCTCTACTGGAAAACTACACTGAACAAAATCCTTAGAGTTGGCTATTACTAACCCACCCTCTTTCAAGATCTTCACAAAATGGTAATTTCCTGTCATAAATGTCAAATATTTGAAGGCAAAAGAAAATTGCTTCCCTTACCTCTGCAACCAATCACTGTTGAAGCTCCTTTTCAATACTGGGGTCTAGAATTCATTGGGGAAATCCATCCTGCCTCATCTACCCAACACAAATGGATCCTCATAGAAACTGATTACTTTACCAAATGGATAGAAGCCATCCCTTCTAGGAATTCCACAGATTCATTCATCATCTCATTCCTTGAAAACAATATCCTGTATAGATTTGGCTATCCTAGGAAAATTATCACTGACAATGTTGTTTCATTTGGATCCAAAAATATGGTTGATTTCTGCCACAAATATCAGATAACATTGGGTCATTCTACTCCTTATTACCCTCAAGGTAATGGGTTGGCAGAGTCCTCAAACAAGAGTTTGGTAAACATAATCAAGAATTTTTTTCAAGAGAATAAGAAATCATGGCACAACAAGCTAATACATGCACTTTGAGTAGATATATTGACAGTAAAAAATTCAATAGGAATTTCCCCTTATTAGCTAGTTTATGGAACAGATGGAATATTTCCAACCAGTCTAGGAGTGCCAGTTATGAAGCTGATCCAAGAGGTACAGTCTAAAGAATATGACATGACAATAAGAATAAAAAAAACTGTACAATTACAGCAAACCAGAGAGGATATCTACAAAAGAGCACAACAAGTACAAGAAAACATCAAGAAGATGTTTGATAAAAGAGCAAAAGCAATTTATTTCAGCATGTGTGACAAGGTTTTGAAATGGGATTCCAGAAAGGAAGATAAGGGCAAACATGGAAAGTTTTAAAATTTATGGAAAGACCCTTATCTCATTCAGTATGATATAGGAAACAATGCATTTTTTCTTCAAGAGATGGATGGAGTTGGAATTTTTGGAGGTCCTCTCAATGGCAGGATGCTCAAACATTATTTTTGTTAAATTTTTTGTTCAAAGTTCTTTTTAAATCATTGTAAATAACATAGCTTGAAATAAAGTTTGAAAATGAAGTAAAAAAACAATAGAAAAGGAGAAAAGAGGGCAGATAAAAAAGAAGAGGTACAAACCCATACCAAAAAAGAAGAAGAATCTGAAATTGTGCAAGCTCAAATGCCACTACTATCAAATGAAACTATTATTCAGTCATACAGCCTAATCATGACTGAGTAAATTTCAATTTGTTTTTGCTGATAGGTTAGTGAAAAAGGTTTTCCAAACAGTGTAATCTTGGCTTATCAGTAGAATATATTAGGACATAAAAGAAATGGTTCTAAAAAGCTCAAAATCTTAACCAAGAAAGAAAGAAGAATGTCTAGAAATTTCAGATCTTAAGCCTTCACAGTGTTGGGGTTCCTATGATTTGGCAGATTTGGCAATACCAAATGACAAGAAAACATCAAACCACTTTGGGACCTCAAGATCTAGCCCTCCTGGATCCAGAAAGGGATCTCTCTATAAAGAAAAGAATAATATATATTTGAAGTTAAATTTAAGGTATTAGGCTAGCTATAGGGCACAAGGGTTTATGTTTTGTTTGTTTGGTCGGGAAACATGAAAGAAGGGTTCATTGTAAGGTAAAGAAATGAGTATCGAAGGATTTAAGCAATGGGGAGATAATTCAAAGAGAACACAAGTCCATTGGGCAATGGGGTCATAAAAGGGTTTACTTGCAATTCAAATATACAAGGCTTTCAAAGGGCTTGTCATCTAAAACATAGGATCTATAAAGATGATAGTATGGGATGAAACAATAAGGAAATGAAAGGGAATGACAAGAAAAACCTTCCAAGGTGACCACTTCGGAGTAAGTCAAGGGACAGGGCATACCTTATACCTCTATGATCAAACTCCTGATGAGGCTAACTCCGAAGACAACAATCCAGCAGTCCTCCTGACTACTTTCAGACAGTAGAAAACACTTAAGTTCAAACACAGGGTGAATTCTAAGATCAGAGAAAGAATTTTAACCTTCCCTGCTTTTGGCTTTCAACTCAAAGGGATCTTAGAAAGGCTAACTATTGGAAAAGGAACTTAAGGGACAGGGCTAATCACTAAATATCTCTATTCTCCTATTCTTTCAGTAGAACCAAACAAGAACATCTAAGAAGCAAAATCTAAATTCATACATCAGTAAGTATGGGCAAACCAACTCTTTGACTGGTTAAATTATATTGAATTTGTTCTAAGATACACAAGTAGCAGAAAACATAAAAGATAAGAAAGTGCAGGAAGCATTAGGGTACTTGCAGCAGTATATCCTAAACTAAAATTACTGTTTCTTATCAGAGAAAATCAAACATGATGTAAAACATAGGGAAAACAATAACAAAGAAGGGACACATCACCACTAATTTAGATCAGGATCCGATGAACATGCTTGTCATATTAGTAGAGCAAAACCAATCACATACATTCTTGTCCAATAGCTTGATATCATCCAGAAATCATCTCCCAGCCTATTTACAACTACTACTCACAGAACTCTAACTCGAACTTGCTTACAATCAGTAATTTTCAACCACCAACCAACATTTTCAATGTAATTTACATGGGTTCTTATAGGTGAAAAAGTGATAGAAGTGGTAGATATAACTTAAATGATTCATTAAAACAGAGGGAGAAATTTCTTCGAAGCCCATTTTTTTTTAATATCTTTTCATTAACTTTCATTACCCTTTAGATGAATTAGGGGTCTTTGTCAGGTTGACAATAACCACAAGAGTATGTTCTTGGAGGTACTTTCCTGGCTGTAGTACTCTGTTTATAATTTGAGACAAGAAATGTGAAGATTGTCTTTCAGGTCTTCCATGCCTTATAACTAATGCACTGATAGTTTTAAGGACTTATGTCAGAGTAATAATTGTTCTGGTGCTCGATGAGGAATGGAGTAGGCTATGTGAATTGGTCCTTATTAGGGAAAAGAACGTTTTGCTGATATCGAATCACTGATATGGCTTGATGTGTGCTTTAGGCCTCATTAAGCCTTCCTTGATCATCTTTTATGATCTTCGAACTATGTTCCTTGACTTAACTATGGATTAGGCACTAAGTTTTCAATATTATGCATTAATCTTCTTCTAATACTCTTTTAGACTTCTGTTGACCCGTTTGTGTGAATATACAGGCTACAATGGCGCTAGAGGGTTTATGTCAGGGTTAATAACCTGATCTTCAATAAAACATGTTTTAAACCTTCTTAAGGATTTCTTCCTCTGTGATCTTCGGCTCTGTGATGGTCCTTCTGCGTTATGTGTCACCTATCTAAGATTGTGGAGACTATATGGATTCATCACCACTTTGAAACCTGAAAAAATGAAAACACATTATAAAAACCAGCGGGACTGGGGATGACTGCTTCGGAGGCTCGTGATGGTGGAGGAGTAATGAGGGAAAATGTGAGCGCAGCGGAAAAATGGGGGAAAATCTTGGTAAAGAAGCTAACCATGTGCAAATGGAGGTTTGGGCACGACGGCGAACAGGGGCCATTGGATTAGGACAATCAATAGTGGAGATTTGTTGGTGAAGTCATTTGGGAGATTAGGTGGAAAATGGATGGGAGCAAGATTAAATCAAAACCATCCGATCTCAGAGATCGACGGCTGCGAAAAAACGTGAAAGGAAACAATGCGGAGGGTGGCAGTATGGCAGAAAACTGGGAATGGTTTTTGCGCGGCGAAATGGGGGGGAGGCGGTATTGCCTTTTGGAATGCGATTCCACACACTAATTGACATGTGGATTTCCAAAACTACTTATTTCGCGTGGAAGTTTCGCGGTGCTAGGGGGGGAAATTACGCAATATCATGTGCTAGCCATCGGATCATCGTTGGGAGATCGGATGGTTGTGGGAGAGCGTGATGCAGGATAAGGTGCACGGGCGGAACAAATGGTGGGGCCCGATTACGTCAGCAAGTGTGTCGCGGGGTGGATAGGTGTTGGGTTATCATTTTAAGTCCCAATCGTTGGATTCTTTGGATGAACGGTCGAGATTGAAGGATGGAGCAGAAGTGTTTTAAAAGGGAAATAAAGGTTTTTAACATGGAGGCTTGTGTTTCTAAGCGCCCGGTTGTGGGGCTATAGTCATATGAGGCGGGGGGTTTAAAAGCCATAAGCCCTTGGGGGATGAAAAACTTATAATGCAAAAGGCCTTTTGACAACAGTTTCTTTCACAAAACAGTAGGGCTCATCAATGGAAACAACAGTGAAGATAATTTTGGAGGATAAGTACATCAAAAGGCTTCAAGGATGATAAATTTTCAAGGGAAATTTTCACTTGAAGGCTTGAACACAGATTTATCCACCTGTTTGCTTTGAAAAATTATTATAGGTGGCTAACAGTGGCTCTGCATGGGGATGGCATCTTCTTGAAGGTGTCAAGAATTTTAGAAATAATATTTTGAAGTAGGCCAGAGCCTAGTACTTGACCATATTTTTCTTATTTGATCAACTGCTACAAACATGATGGATATTATATCAGCAGAAAACATTTTCCCAAACAACTACCTACCCATCCTACTATCTTAACATTTTTTCTTCAAGTTGCATTTAGACTTGCGGACCTTCTTCATCATTATTTTTTTATTGAAAGAAAAAACTAATATAATTCTACCCTTATTCCTCCATGAGACTATATTAAACAGTTGGAATCATAGCTTCGCTACCTAAACTAATATCTTCCAAGATTAAACTGTCTGATAGATTTTCATTCTCTACATTCTAAAACAGAAATTGAAACACAGCCAAACCAGGATTAGACTTTCTGTTTTTTTGTGGGTCCATGGCATAAAGAAAAGTTGCACATGAACTGAAACTTTGCAGAAAATTGAAACAAAATTGTGAAGGCTTGAAATTCTGAAAATTAAGAGCATCCTTCCTTCTCCTTGTGACTCATATTTTGAGCTTTTTAGAGCCACCTTTCTTTCTTCATTCCAGCTCTGGTTTTGATCTTGTAAGAGTTGTTTCTTCTTCTTTTCTTTGCTGGTTCAAGTTTTGAGCATGTTAGAACCAACCTTTCACTTTCTTTGGCTCAGGTTTTGATCTGATTTGAGCCATTCTTTTGGAACTTCATAGGTTCAAGATTTGAGCTTGTCTGAACCTTTCTTCTTATTTTTTTTTTTTTTTCCTTTTCGAAACAACACAAAGCAATGGGATTTAAAATTGAAGTGAAAAATTTAAACTAAACTTTAGCAGAAATAATGCTTGAGCATCCTACCATTGACAGGACCCCCAAACAGATCTGTACCATCCAATTCTTGAAGAAAAAATGTATTGGGACCAATGGAAGATTGAATGATGTATGGGCCTTGCCATAAATTGTCAAAAATCCCATGCTTACCCTTATCCTCTCTCCTAGAGTCCCATTTGAGCACCTTGTCCCCAATTTTGAAATCACAGGCCTTTGTCCTTTTATCAAACAACTTTTTGATGTTCTCTTGCACTTTCTGAGCTCTGTTGTAGACTTCTTCCCTTGTTTATTGGAGATGTATGGTCTGATTGATCCTCCTTACCATGCTATATTCCTCTGAT